>VBRH01000895.1:28419-51572 GCA_014578085.1 Cardamine resedifolia | reverse complement strand
TTGCATGCATTTTCAAGTTGCGTTTTGAAAATTCTGTTTGGGGTTTTGATTCTCGTAATCTTATAGATTTTCTTCAGTTTTCGTGTGTAGCCGATGAGATTTGGCAATTGACATGGTCATACGCCAAAAAGTATAGAGTTAAATATATAATTACTAAGTTTGTTGATTGGTTTCTCCAGCATTTGTAATATTCAACATTTTACATTATTGGTAAGAAAAAAGATTATTCTAAATTAAACTCGAAGGTTTACCAAATAAAGAATCGTTTTTACTCCCAAAATGGGGGGAAAATAATCGTTATTATAGTTTCGGTTTGTGTGTGAGTGTGTGTTGAGAGCTACGAAGAAACGGATCTTGAAGCGACCACTGGATCTCGTGGCTCATCGTCGAACTGATAATTGTTGTAAACTTGGAGCAAGATATCACGGCATGGGACGGTGGCTCCAAGCTTGATACAAGCTAAGAAAGCCCCGGATAGTTTACGGTGAAGGCTATAGGCTTCGTCGGGCGGTGGTGTGAGTCTATGTTTCAACATGGTTGCTCCTAGATTGGAGATGTTCTGAGTAATGTTGTTGGCTCGGAAATCGTAGCCACCGGGTTGAGCAAAAGGTAGACCCACGATGAAACCCGCTTGGACGTGAGCGTCTTGCATTACATCTGATTCATCTCCGGTTAAGAACCCAAGTCTCTTCGACATTTCAATCACTCCATTACTGTCTTTATCCGCACATGCCATCACCTGAAAAAAGCTACCCACAAATTATTCTCAAGATTCAAGTTTTAGAGTTCTTTACATGTGAAGGCGAAAAATGCGAAATGGGGATTTTACCATTCGTAGATAGTCATCGACGAATTTCTTGGGGTAATCACGGGCTGCTCCAAAATCGATAAGATTGATTGTTTTTGTGGCTTCATTGTATAAGAAGTTACCCCAGTTTGGATCCGTCTGCATGAAGCGGAAGACAAAGAGCTCCTTTAACGTGAGTTCGAGCATCTTTCTCCCAACAAAATCTCGTGTTTTCTGATCTAACAATGCCACTTTATCGATGGGGATGCCTGTAGACATATGTTAAAAAGCAAACATTGGTTCACACATAACATTATAACAAATAATCTGAAGAGAGTAGGCGAGAAATGGAGTTACCAGATATAAGTTCTGTGGTTAGAACCTTTTTGCTTGAAATCTCATCTACCACAAGGGGAACGTAAAACCCTGGAGTGCCCGAAAGCAAATCATGAAAGTGCTTTTGACTGCGTGCTTCGATTTCATAGTCACACTCCCGCGCCAACTCTTCTTTGGCAACCTGCAAAGGACTTCGTCATGAATCTAAAAGACATGGATAAATTGATCATTTGTAATGTGCATTCTCATAATTTTAAAGAAGATTCTCAATTTGTTATCTTTTCATCAGTGTTTTCCGATTGCCAGAGCGCTTTCTCTAACATATGATCATGTTATCAGGCAGAGGAAACTGAACGTATGGCTTATTTAAGAGTCCAGAAGATAACAATACCTTTACAGCTCTGTCCAGAAAGAGTCCCTTTGGAATTAGATTTGTATAATTTAATAAGCGTCTAACATTTTCAATATCACTTTCAATGCTATCGGCAACGCCAGGGTACTGAATCTTCATTGCTACTTCCAATCCATCTTTAGTGACAGCTCGGTGCACCTAATAACATCATTTAACAAAAATAATTCAACACATTTACAAGGACAATGAATCACACACATATCTTCAATCAAAAAACAATCGCAGAAACCAAGTTAGTAGTACCTGACCAATACTCGCTGCTGCGAGCGGTTCATAATCAAAACTAGTCAATTTAGATTGCCAATTTGGACCTAACTCAGAATCCAAAACTGGATTAAGTTGACTCCTTGGCATCACATCTGCACCTTGACGCACATATTCCAAAGCATTCAAGATCTATAAAACAAGAACCTATCTTTATGTCAAAAACAAGAGATCAATCAAACTAATATCCAAACAGAGAAAACTAATAAGTTGAGAAAGATTGATAATTACCGGAGCAGGAACAAGAGTCTCATCTTGTATACTCAACATTTGACCAACTTTAAGAGCAGCTCCACGCATTTCACACAATCCAAGAGCTAATCTTTCAGCATTTTCCTTAGACATTAAAGACGAAAGCGCTGGTTGATTATCTTGTGTGGTTGGTGCTCCATTCACAAGCCTATAAGTAGATTCTTTAACAGCTCCCCAAGCAAGAGCTGCTCCTAAATTGAAAAACCTAATCACAGAGGTCACACAAATGCTTAAACTTGTTAACAATGCTTCAATCATAGTTTAACCTAACTAAGCAACGAGTGATTGATTCTATTTACCCATAAGCTCTTGCCATAGGAGTTGATGGAACCTTCCGTTCTCTAGGTCTCCGTCTCTTCACCGGAGCTACTACCTCCAACGGAGATGATGCCACCGCACCTAATTCGGCAGCTCTAACTCCGATATTCTCGTTTGAAACTTTGGTCTCGTCTTCTCTATTTGAATTCTTAACTTCATCGCTAACTTCGCTACTCACGATTTTCGAATCAACCATTTTCTCGCTTTCGACGCAGCTAGGTTCAATGTTAGCAGATCTAACCTCAGGCGTGGCGACGACGGAATCCTTGTTATCTTCATCGTCGAAGTATACGACGGAAGGTTCTGTAGATCGACGATTCGAGAGATTGCGAAGCTTTCCGGAGGTAAGTCCGACCAAATCGGTGGCGGCAACCAAAGCTTTTTTCCCTGAGGACGTAATTAAGCCTTCGAGATCTCCATTTCTCGCTCTCTGTAACTCTGGAGACTGATTACAGATCTCTTTCGCTACAAGCGATAGACCATTCACGAGCCTGCTTAGTTGTTTCCACGAACTCATCACGAATCGTGGATTTGACTTTAGTGTTCTTCTTTGTTTTCCATTTTTTTTTTTTGAATTTTTCGTTTTGTAAAATTTGGAGAGAATTTTCCCGAGAAAATTTAGAAATATGCGTTCCTGTGTTAGAACACGAAGGTCGGAGACGAGGAACCGAGGTTTACGTGGGGATACGACAACCAATAACTCCTTCTCCAAGATTTTAATTTCGGCCCAGTTAGCCCATTTTCATTGTTATCATGTAAAGCCCATTGGGTCATTTTGTAAATTATTAATATAAATTTGAGGTCTGCATTGATGTCTTTTTGAAGGATCTAAGAAAAATGTTTTTTCTTTTTGTTCTTTGTTGCTTTTGTTTCGGATTTAAATTCGGTTGTTTTTTTTTATATAGGTTTGCTACAAATTTGAACTTGTCTCAGAAAAAGTTAAAAGAAATTAATGTATAAATGACTGCTTTAGGTTAACAGTAGAAAACCAACAATATGTTTTATATATATATATATATATTATAACCAAGGATACAGAGGTACGTGCCTATAGAACAGATCTTGTTCAAGTAAAGTCGTGATGCTAGCTATGTTGTAATATGTAAGCAAAAAATAAATATAAAAAATGAAAAATGTAAGAATTGATTATTATAATTTATATGCCTAAGTACAATGCATCTCCACTCACAAAAGTAACCGCAGAAAGAAATTATATAATAAGAACAAAAAAAAATTGAGACCCGCAATCTCTGAAAATATTTTCTCTTACCCATTGGTTTTTTTTTTCTTTTTCTTTTTCTTTTCATAAACGTATTATGGGAGGTTTCGTCTTTCGGTGTTACCTAAAAAAAATGCCAGGTTATTTTCCATAACGGATCGGACGAATATTGTAATTAAATAATTTCGAATAAAAAATTGGTCAAGCCACTCAGACTTGTCAGGATGGTAATATAGTAATCGAATTGAATTAGAGATATAAGCCAAAGTTAATTAGTTGGCATCTACCTACAGGTGGTCATCATTTGTCTATATATATATACCAAATTTTATTTCAATTAAGAATATCTTCTTGAGATCTTCAAAAACAGAGAGCTTTGACAACAAGACGAAGAGAAAATGTCCATTAGAGCTCAAGAACATCAAAGTCTTGAAGGTATACTCAAATCTATTTCTTTTAAGTTTTAAGTAATATGTTTTTTATTTTGCAATCCATTTTACATCGTTTTAAAGCGTTTGCTCATCTCTTCAAGATCCTGAGATCCAAAATCATACTTAAGGTTTTGACCCACTTAATTTTTCTATTTCTCGAAGGTTTTTGCTTTTTAGACTAGATCGGGTTTGGTTTATCGATCATATTATATATATATATATATCTATAATCTTTAAGTAGAGGTTTTGTTTAGGTGAAAATCCTTTGTTGTTATCATAACAGAATTCCGTAAATGATGTCTATGAAGTTTTCCTCTTGAAGATCATTATCACAAGTTCTTTCAACTTTGTAATTACTTGAAGATCGTTAAATATATAAAAACACCGCCAATAGGTTTCCTCAAAAAATTTATTTGGATCTAGAAATAAAGTTTTTGTCTTTTATTTAATAATGGCAATTTGCAAATATAGATAAAGTCAATGTAAGTTTAGTGGGTAAAGAATTTTGGCACTGTTTTTATGTTATAGTGGAACTGAAGATTCAGTAACTAAGAGTATGGCCACCATCTCTATTAGTTTCTTAAATATATTATTTTAATAATTTTAATATAATTTAATTATTTATTAAAATTTTAAATGGTAAAAGAAATTTTCAAAACCAATAACCATGTGTCAAATGAGTATTTTAGAAGAGTTCTCAAAGTCACAATGAGAGACTCATATCATTTTCTTTTTTACTTTTTTTTATTTTTTTTATATTAGTAGGAGAGAAAGTTATAGATAAAAAACATTTAGGTAAATCTTATCATTTACTATGTAATTTGACAAGCTTTACATGGGCCCATTTTGAGTCTAAGTTAGAAATAAAAGGCCCAAATAAAAGCCTATAGATCAAAGTAAGCCTGTTTTTAGATGCATCTCCAGATCTAGAAACTATGCAGTCTTCTCCGATCTTATTAGACTTCTCCTCCACCTTTCGTCACCCACGCGCCGCCGCGTTAGCCACCACTTCCGGCGCTTCAAATTCAAAATCCCCGACGAGAAATTTTCACTTTAGAAAAGTATCGTTCTCATTCTTTCTGCCTTCCACGCCACTTCTAGCTTCTTCTTCTCGTAGATGTCTCTCGTGCAGATTTGGCGATGGTTCTCAGCGATTAGATTCGAGCGACGATGAAATTGAAATCAATGAAGATGATTATTTGGTTGATTTTTTAACAGATGGGAAGACAGAGGAATTGATAGGTGATGATGGAGTTGTCATCGAGGTTAAGAAACTTGAGAAAAGTTCACGGCGAATTCGTTCGAAGATTGGAATGGAAGCGAGTCTTGATTCCGTTTGGAGCGTCTTGACTGATTACGAGAAGCTATCGGATTTTATCCCGGGGCTTGTTGTTAGCGAATTGGTTGAGAAAGAAGGGAATCGTGTTCGTCTCTTCCAGGTTTTTTACTCTTTCAAACCATTTCTATGATTTGTCAATAGTCAAATTATGTACCAATGCATTTGTTTAGGTTAAAATTTGGTGCATTGGGTCTTACTAAAGCTTGAATTCACCATGTTCTTGTATCTTGTGATTGAGATTACTCAAAGTGTTGAAGATGGTGAAATTCTATGGTTGAGCCAACATGTTTATAGAGACTACTCCATTATTGTTGAGCTTTGGTTTGAATGCGTTTCATATTGGCTCTTGGTTAGGTTCAAATTTGGAAACTTTTGATATTAGATGTGAATGTTCCGTAGTGTTGGAAATGGTGAAACCTGGCTTGGTTTTAAGTGCTGTGACTTACTATGGTTGAGCCAACAAGTTAATGAAGACAACTCCATTACTGTTACTTTAGTTTGATTCAAATTTGGAAACTTTGTTACTAAATTTGAATGTTCCCTTGTGTTGTAAATTCCGTATTGGTTTTATGTTTGAGATTGGGTCAAGTTTCTTGTATGAAAGATCAAGTGGTTTCTTTGTCATTCATGATGGACAACAAAAGTCTCATTCTTTAGTTTTGTGAGTGTTTCAACAGATGGGACAGCAGAACTTAGCGCTGGGTCTTAAATTCAATGCTAAAGCTGTTCTAGATTGTTACGAGAAAGAGCTTGAGATTCTACCATATGGGAGGAGACGTGAAATCGACTTTAAGATGGTCGAAGGCGATTTCCAATTGTTTGAAGGCAAATGGTCAATCGAACAAGTAAAAATATCATATGGAAATCTCTTTATAAAAACACATTCATCATACTTTTCCCCCGAGGCTGATTTGGATTCTTATACGTGTTTTTTTTTCTTTTTCTTACACAGTTGGACAAAGGGATTCATGGAGAGGCTTTGGATTTACAGTTTAAAGATTTTCCGACTACGCTTACATACACGGTGGAGGTAAAACCAAAGATGTGGTTACCAGTGCGGCTAGTCGAAGGAAGATTGTGCAAAGAGATAAAAACAAATCTTACGAGTGTCCGAGATGCAGCCCAGAAAGTTATTGAAGGTGTTATTCATGATCTTTGAGTATTACTTCTCTTAAGCGCAAGCTACTTCTCTACATCTCTGCAAGTTAGATAGATACAATAAAAAAAAGCCTATATAGTTTATTTTTTGGTGAATTTTAATAGGTTATGTAATTGGCAATACATACACTTTGTTATCTATCACCTGTATATTCTAAATATATATAGGCTTTGAATATACCAAAGTTTGTTCGACATGTGATTGCTCCGACCAGAGATGACTTTTAAACAAATTAAACATTGTAATTAACTGAAGTTGTATCAGGTATACGAGAGATCGTACGTATTGATCTGTTTTTTCTGTTACTTAAAAACAGAGTCCTCTGCTCCGGAAACAGAGCAATCTTTTTTCCATTGTCAAAAACATTAGTGATATGTTAAACCCACAATTAGAATCAAATTCATCATCACTAGGTGGACAAAATCTTTAAATTAGAGGAGATTGAGATTTGATTTAAAGTAAGTTATACAAAAGATACCAAAAGACATTTAAAGTAAGTTGTTTAAGATCTCCTTCATATATTAGTAAACGTCTTCTTCTTTAAATATACAAATACATTTATCACTGCTTAAGTCTTCCCCAGATTATAAACTCTCTGGAGGCAAGACTATAATAAAGCTGTAAAACAAGCAGCTTTTGGCAGATGATGATGATGCGAAAACAAACCCAATGAAAGTAAATACAAAAACTTATAAACCCATTATACGATCATTTATTATTGATCTCAGAAGTTAATGTTGCTCTTGAAGCTTTGACCAAACCGCCAATTCGAAGGAACAACGTTGAGAGCTGCTTTGATTAGTCCATCACTTAGTTGAATCTTGAAAGATAAAGATTGACCATTAAGGTAAGTGTTGCTCTGAAAATTAGCTCCCCAGTTTCTTGACATTATCTCCCATTTGTTGCTCTTAGAGCCTTTGATCCAAACTTTAGAGATCTCACCAGCTCCTCCTACGTTTGAGATGAGAACAAGCTCGAAATAGTTTCTACCGTTCATCGTAAATCTCATACCTCCGCTTCTTCTGCATCCAACTCTTTTGTAAAGAATTGGGACGATTCCAGCTTTGTACTTAGCAATGGTGAGAAAAGCTGGCTGAGCCATGTCGAAGTGAGGTCTTGGTGGATTACACCATCCTCCATTGTCACTTGCCTGAGCAAAGTTTGGTGGACAGAAGTTTGTGGCTGTGATAGTGATTGATCTGCCTTTAAGACACCATTGTGGCACTTGGGTCGCGTCGCAGACGATTTGGTAACATCCACCGCATGACTTGCCGTTGTTGAACAGTGCCGTGCTTAACGCTGCAGTGTTTGTCTTGTAACCGTCTGTGTATAGGTTTCCATAACCACAAGCTCCACCTGAAGAAGAAAAAATAAAAGAAAAAAAAATCCGTGAGAAGGTTTCTTGAGAAAAAAGAAAGCTTTTTTTTTTTTATATATATATAGAGCTCTGATTAGGGTATAACTGAATCAAACTAAATCAAACCGAAATTTGTTTATAATCTGATTTTAACCGACCAAACCAAACCTAAGCTCTACTAAAACCAAATTTGCAATACTGAGTGGAATCAAATAAATTAAAATTCGTATTAATAAACCAAATTTTAAAGTGCACTCCTAGTTTGGATTTTTTTTAGTATAAAATACTAAAACCTTTTTTTGTTTAAATTAAATTGAATCAAGCTATTTTAGTTAGGTAAAATTCTCCAAATTGAATTAACATAAAAACATAAAATGTTAAACCGAACCGAGTGAAAAAAGAAATGTTTAAACCTAGTTTCTGAGACTTACCCATTGTACCAGAAGCATCACTTCCGCCATAGAAGGTCGCATGAGCTTGCAACCAACCTGCAGAAACTAAGCTGATCTTCAAGAAAAACATTGTGGAGAAGATCACTGCTACTGAAAGAGATAAAATCTTCGACATTTTTTTTTTCAATTTCAAAGGTGTTTAACTATGATTCTTTTGATTAAAGAAGAAGTTGATGATTGGATGATAAGACTTAGGTAGCCTTCAGCAGTTATTTATATTAAAAATCACAGAGCTTGTTTCAATGATTATATATATATAAATTAATTACATATGACCTGGAATCACCGGAAAACGTTGGAAATAATAATTTGATTTGGTGATGATTGATTCAATGATTATAAGAGTGCGAAAAATACGGAGTTTTCAGGCATATGATAATTAACTTAAATCCTATAAGACATGCATGTGAGTATAGGTGGTTGCTTGTAGTGTTTTCAAATGTTCTTAACTTTTTTTGCTCTTTTTTCTCAAGTTTAAAATTGTTTATCTTGTGAACCAAGTTTTATAAGTTTTTATTGATTTTTTAGCTAATGCTAAATGGGTGGTTTGAATTCCGTGTAAAACGGTGTTTAGTGAACAAAATAGTCCCCCAAATTAAAATGTCAACTATTTTAAACCACTTTTACCAACCAAAATAGTTTTTTATTCTTCGATAAAACTAGTCCGTTAAAAATAGAAAGTTTTGAAAAAGCATAGAAAGACGAGAAGAAAAATAATACTAAAATAGGAGAAATGTGAAAATCGGTTTTCAAACGAAATTTTTTAAGAATCTGTTGAAAGATTATTTTCACACATGTGATAATTGGTTTTATGTTTTTCTATTATTGAAAATTTATATAAATAATTAAATTAAATTATATGTATTAAAATAATATATTTACGAGATTTTGAAAGTCACTATACCCTGTACAACCTCTTATACTACTATGTTTTTTACATCATCCTAAAAACAGCTCTTAGTAATTATCGATATGTTGGTAATAGAAAAAAAAATATAGTCATGGGAGATCCAAATGCATTTACTACACATTTTAAATAATTACCATTCAAGTCATTTACCAACAACGAACAAGCAGAAAAGGAAAATTACAAAATTCAAGATGTACTGTGTAAGAGTTTTTAGCCATTTTTTTATTTTATTTTATAAGAATTCTTCAATTTATCTATGTAGGTTTTCAATAAATTATAATTTAATATAATTAAAAAAAAAACCTTTTGGGTTAAAGTATTGGAATATCTAAGGAGTTTTTTTTTTTTTAATCATTTAATGAAGAGTTTGGTTAAAAGTAAAAATAGTGGTAGTAAAAAATAATTTTCTTAATATCCGTGTTTTTAACAAAAATACTTAGAACATGTACAAGTTACATCACTTAAGGAAGGAGAGTCTTTCATCAATTAAAATTTTTAAAAATAATTAAAAGTAAGAAGGAGAAATGATAAATGAATCTTTTATTTGAGAGATTTTGAGAATAAATTAAATTATATTAAAATTATTAAAATAATATATGTGAGAGACTAATGGAGGTTCTTTCCACTACATATGCTCTTACAAATTGGAACGGAAAAAATATCTTATCTAATATAGTAAAGTTATATCTAAACTCAAGTTACGAGACGCGAACACGTGTCACTTTTAAAAAATATTTTTAATTATTAACATTTTTTATAATTACTATAAATCTAGATCTTATATATGAAATGAGAAGAACTTTCTCGAGTTGATTGATACATGCCTGCAGTTTCTATTGATACTTGTCTTTTCGCATTTAATGTATAAGAAAATAAATAAATAAAAAGATCATAGCTTTTCTCCAATAGTAAATATTGTCATAATGATTAACGTAATTAAATATTATGCATTAAAATACATGTATCTGACATACATTATAACCAATAGAAATACTAAAACAAATAAAATAGAAAGAGTCATTTTACGAATGACTAAATAGCATGACACCCATAACCCCATTTACGGCATTAGACTATTTATTAAGTGTAAATTAAAAACAACAATTAGTTAAAACTGTAGTGAAACCTTAATTATTAAATCATTTACTAACTCTAAAAACGAGAGGAGAGAATGTAGAACATGTGAGAGACCAAAAATAGGAAAGAATGTGAAGGAAAGAATACAAAGACAATGAATCAAAGTTGAACGCCTATGTCCCAACGATTTAAACATGCGGGTAACCCTAAACCCCGGTGCGGGTTAGAGTTCATGTTTTGATTGTCCAAAAAAAGTGGGCATTTTAGGTTGATCCGTCAAGGTTTATGATTTTTGTTGCACAAACTCGCATGGGTTGTGGATTAACCCGCAGATTAAATAATGGTAAATAATCTAAAACTATTTTTATGACTAATCAATATAATTTAACATTTAGTGTAAATGTGTGATTAATTCTATTATAATTTTCTGGGTTTCTAATATGCAGATGATGACTTCGAAAGTTTTTATGAAGAAATTGATGGAATTTCACACTAATGTCACATCGATGTCTAAGTATATGTCTAATTGAATACCAAGGACAATGAGGATAAAAAAGTAATAGGGAAGCCTCTTCAAACTGATTTCACTTTAAAAACTTTGAAGAAAAACTGATTTCACTTTAAAAACTTTGAAGAAGACATTTTATTTTCCTTTCTCTTAATAAGTTTGAGACGTTAATAATGTTTAGATCAATTTCAGATTTGAATCTTTGAAAAATTATAACTTGTTGATTTAGTTATGCATTTTGTGAATTTTGATACTATTTTATTTTTGGTTTAGGATGAATACAAGATGCATTTATTTTTTTATCGATGAATTTATATCATAAATCTTTTTTTTTGTTCTCAACTTAATTTTGAATTTTGCGGACCGACCCGCTAAACCCGCGGTTATAGTGCGGGATGAGTTAGGGTTATTAGTTTAGAACCCACGGGTTATGCCAGACCAACCCGTCAAAACGCGTAAAATAACTCAATCCGCAATGTGGCGGATTAAACGGAGCGGATTAGCCCCTTTTGACACCCTATACATTTGTACTCTTATTTCAAATTCGGTATCATCTGTTCTTTGACAACCAAAATCGTGAGATTTAACTTTTTGGTGTTTAAATGGTATTGATGATTATCAAAAAGATATTATTTGGTATTTACATGCAACTGAAATGACCAAACAAATAGAAATTGTAAACAACTTTACTAACTAAAACCCGCGTGTATGCGCGGGTATTCTCCTATTTATCTATGGTTCAATAACTTGTTTTTAGCTATTTATTATTACATTAAATAGTTACAGAAAACGAGTTATTACATATTTATTTATAGCCAAATGACAAGTTGTCTTAATAACAAGTTTTGTTGAAAATTCAACGTACGACATCAACTGATAAGTGCTTCTCCATTTACGCGAATTCCGTGGTACGTCGCAAGTTGCCAACCTACGCATGCTCCTAAATAGATTATTTATGGGATAAGTTTTCCATAATTGAAAATCCTTTATCAAAAAACAAAAAATAGTTTTCCATAATTATATATATTTAATTACTTTGGGTGATCCAAATTTTGGAATATGTATGTACAAGCTCTTTAAATATATATATATATATATATAAAATAAAATAAAATGTACATCTTAGGATCCATATATTTTTTTAAATCAACTATACAAAATACACATATTCTTCATTTCCACTCACAGATTGAAAGCATGAAGTTGTTGGAGCAACAAGAACATTCTGTCAAACACAGAAGGACGCTGTACGCGAGAAGCAGCTGGCTTGGATTTGAGATGACGTGGCGAGCATTTATTGGCTGATTGGAGTATCAGGACTTGATAGGCAATATATCGTAGAATCAAAGAAACCAAGATTTGGAGAGGCTTAGTCATTAGGTTAGGTTAGCCGTTCTAAGTCTCATAAAAGTGTTTTTACGCAAACTAGTCTTAGGACAATTTTGGTGAGTGAAAAACGAATGAAGCACATATGTTGCTGTGTTAGTGAGTTTGGGTATTTAGAAACATAATTCTACGTTGGCTCTTCAATCTAGATGGTCGAAGTCAAACGTTAATATAATCAATTTATAAGTACATAACATAATCAATTTATAAGTCACGTAACATAAATTATAGATACCCTGATATTATGGCATATCTAATGGTACGTCCACGTACTTATCACATGGGTGATGGGCTGATTCTATTTGATAAACTCACACATGGACCTACCACTCTCCATTTCAATGATAAACTCCATATAATTTTTTTTTTATAAATCAAGTGATTGACAATCGGATTAAACGGAATAAAATGTATAGGTAAAAATAAAAGAAAAAAGTACCATGCAATAAGTTTATAGATTACGATCATTACGTACGGTACGAATAAATCAAGCGATAATATTATTTTGTTAAAACCAAGCAAAAATCATTCTTTGTTCTATTAATAATCCAATTTTGTGATAGACCTTAGGAATAAATATAATAGAATCACTGTCACCGTAGCGTGTACCACCAACCTAATTATTCATCTGCAAGTCATAAAATGATTTGAGTTTATAGAATTCCATTTCATCGTTGATATATCACACGTTATCTAAAAAGTTCTGTATATTATTTAATTTAATGATGCTTAATTACCGCTTGATATAACTTCCAGATCGTGTAATCCACTAATTACATTGTAGGAATCTTAAACCAATTTTAGTATTTCAATTTAAGCCATTAATTTCTTTTACCTAAAATGAAACTAAGAAACAAATAGCACAATATTATTTTGGCAGCCTTGGCGAAGTTTATTTTGCCTTGGTTGCGGTAGTTCGAAGGCGATCTCGTTTTCGTCTATGGCTCATGGAGGTGAGCGGGTAAGACTTTTGTTGGTCTCGGTTTCTCTGCTTTTGTATCATTTGGTCCGTCTGCTTTGTTCTTTTGTTTCTCTTCGTTTTTTCTATAGTTTTTGGTATTTCCGCTTCTATGTTATCCATGTAAATTCTGTCCAAAACTTTAAAAATGGTTTATAATCTTAACATGTTTAAAAAAATAAAAAAATAGCACAATGTATATTTGTATAGCACAATGTATAGTGACATCAGAGAACCGACGGTTTGATGTTAAACAAGGAGATTAGCTTGGTTTAGAATAATTATGGAAATATAATTGTAGAGCTATGAATAGATGAAAAGAAGTTAAAAGAACCATAATGTATATTGCTTGAGTTGGTATGATTAGATGAAAAGAAGTTAAAGAACCATAATGTATATTGCTTGAGTAGGAAGTATTTTTTTCTATAACATATTCACAGCCAACCGGAAAAACATTTTCTGGTCAACCGGAAACAAACAACCACAACATATATCTTACAAACAACTTTTGATCTTTGATCTTAAACTGACACAACCGGAATATCATCCAAACCGGTTTTAACCTTAAACACATTCTTACTAGAAGGCAAACCACCCACTGGTTCATCTTCAATTCCACATTCATTAGTTCCTCTCCTAATCATGAAATAACCATCCTGCAAATTTCATATAATGTAACATTCATTCATTAAAATAAATTAAATAAAAAAACCAAATCTAAAATCTTTCCTAAATTTATTACAATTAACAACACTTACATCACCCCAGCTTCTGTTCCATTGATTTGCCAACAACTACAAACCATTGAAAAACAAACCAAGAACGTTAAAATTTTCAAATTTTTTAATCTAAGAATTTTCATATAATGTTTAACATTTACCCAATAATCTTCGCCTTCATCGGTAGTTCCCCAACCAATAAGTTTAACAGCATGACCTCCAATGTTAGAGCCTATTATATGCTTATACACTCCAGATTTGTAATGAGCAAAGTCCTAATCAAAAACAAAAACCATTAATGATGATCCATCATTCTTTAACTTTTTAGTCAAAACAATCTAAAGATTTAAGTTTTAATTACCTCATAAACGGTAAAAGAGACTTCAACAGGTCCATTCTTATAAATCTCTGCCATGATATCTTGAGGATTAGATTTAACAGTGTATGTACTAACACTGTAATGCTTTGATTGGCTCCAAAGTTGGTTTCCACTAACACATTTCCTCAAACATGTTGGTGTAGGATATGCCGGTTCACAACCCGGGTGAGAGCATCCGGTTTTATCAAAGTATGGATCACACTAGTAAGTAATAATAAACCAATCACAACATTACCAAACTACAACTTCAACTAAAAACCAATTCCAAATGTTAATAAGATTTAATCTTTTTACCTCTTCTGTGACAACACCGCTATATGAAAAGTATTGCCAAGCAGCAATTGGGTAGCCACCGTCACAACCATCACCACAACGGAATCCACAACAAGCTAATAGATCATTTACTGATAAAGTAATGTTCTGAATTGGGGGAACAAAAAAAAAGAAGATTAGGCTTTGGATGATTAGTCTTAAATTTGGTTTTTGAATGTTTTGTTAGTATGTTATTACCATGCCAAATTGGATACAGAATCTATCAGATAGTGATTCAACAGCACCAAATGCCCAGCAAGAACCACAATGTCCCTAAAACCAAAAAAACCACCAATTATCATAAAAACCGGTTTTTTTATATATATAATGTTACAAGACACACAAAAGATTGAAACTTTACCTGATCTGCTCATAGAGGAGTCAACACACACACACACACACATACACAAAGAAAGAGTTAGTTAGTAACCGGTAAATGAAATTCAATTGAACACTTAAATTGTGGAAAGAATAGCTAAAAGCAAACCTAAGATGTTTCCAATACTGGTGCATTGTGGCCAAGCGGTTCTAGCATCGAATGTTTTAGGTAGCTTCAAAGATGGGTCATGGCTTACACTAGGAACACCTAAGAGAAGCTTCTTCGGTGTTGGTTTAACTCCAAGAAGACGCTTAAACTCTGCAACCTACAACATACAAGAGTTTTTTAAAGAACAAAGATTGATTAATCATCAATATTAGATTAAGTGTTGGTCATAAAGATCTTTACTGTAGCGTTTGAAAATCGATCATTGATAGCAGCTTTCCATCCAGCGTTTGGATTTTCGTTGACTTTCTTCACAATCTCATCCTGTTACAAAATCAAAATCTTGATTAGTCAGAAATCAGAAAACCAGAACAGAACAAATTAAACAAAACTCAAACCTGAAGTATCTTTGAGTTGAGTTTCTGTTTAGAAAGATTCTCTGCTGTGATAGCCTGATTAAGACAAAACCCAGAAGAGACGAGTCAACCAAGTTTGGATCTTCTTTGGTACTAATGCTTTTCAGACAATAAAGTATACTTCTTTTTTTTACCAAAATAGATCAACGAACTAAACAACGAAAACATAGATAATATAATATTGGATCTCTAAGGAAACATAGTACTAACTCTTAACTAACACAAATCAAACTTAGAGAGATAATAAATAAGAGATGATTCTGAAAGCTACCTTCAAGTCAAACGCCAAGATGAGTCCTACGAGCAAGAAAACAGAGGCCAAACAGAGTTTGCTATTGTAAACAGCCATGAAAACAGAGTTTGCTCTTTCAATGGATCTGAAATCAAAAGATCTCTTCGTACAAGTAAACCTCAGTGATGGGGGAATCTGATTTATAATATAGCAAAAATAGAGATAGAGAGAGAGAGTGGCTTATCTACTGCACAATGACAGAGACATTTCTTGGGAAACTGAATCAGCCAATGACTTCTGTAAGAGCCAAAGAAAGATCTTAGCCGTTGATTGGTTCAATCTACAGAAATATAGGCCGTTAAAGGTCTAAATAATGGCCACGTTGCATCATTACACATCGTCGATTGGAGTTTGGACCCTTTGTTACGACATCGCAATTGCAAGTTAACGACCTTGAATCTGTTTTTCTTTTTTTTGGAAATTTGATAACCTTGAATATGTTTAACTTGTGTAAATCAATTTATCCCCTTTTTTTCTTTTCACTTGATGTTAAAAGTTAACCTGATAAAAAACAGTTAAAGATTGTTTTTCTAGTTTATGTATAGAGTAGTAGGGCTTTACTAAGACACTTATAATTCTTACAAGTTATTTATATATGACTAGACAACAAAAGACGAAGTCAAGTTCTAACAAGTTATTCATATGACTATAGCTAGACAACAAAAAGACTTATATTAGTGATAGCAAAAGTCTTAATTAGAATTTGATTACATGACATTAATTATGACTATATATGCGAATTGAGGAGAGCTTGGCTGAGACAAGTGAAAGCATCGTTGTAGGAGACAAAGCCCATGAACCAAAACTCAACCCCATCTTTTGTCTCCATATGCACATACCTCTCACTTGGCTTTAACATGTTCGATGATGAACCAATGCAACTTATCTTCTCCAACTCCATCACCACCTATCAGTTACAACATTATGATAATCACATACTATAATTACTTATTGATTCTTGTGGATAATTTGCATATGATACTCGACTTTTTAGAATTTTAGTTTATTATTTGAAGTAATTTATATTAGAGAAATACACAAAAATTATCAATTTTATTTTATTTATATGCTAAAAGCATCATAAGTTAAGTTAAAAAACCACCATTTAGAAATCCTTATTAAACTTTCCTTACAAACACTTTTAGAAGTTTTGTTAGATGCTTTGTAAACGATTTTGTGATGTATTTGAAATTTCTAAAAATTGTGTGCTTACTGAAGAAATAAAATACAAATAGTGATATATTTAGACTCCTTTTTTGTTATAATAAGATTTCTATAAACAAAGACTAATAAATATGAACACACAAAATGCTGAACTACATGGCGGAATAAATGTTATAATAATGTTCAATATATTATATAGTTACTAATCAATTTAAACAGATAATATTATATAGTTACTAATCAACGCTAACCAATTAGTATTATTTTTTTATAGAAAAATGTTTAAACAAATATTTGTTTAAAGAAATTTGCACCCATATATACTCCCTCCGTTTCATAATATAAGATGTTTTAAAAGTTTGTTTATGTTTCAAAATATAAGATGTTTTCATTTTTCTATGTAATTTTTTAAATGTTATGTGACTAATAATAGCATGCAGTTTTTTTACTGATTGGTTAAATTATTTTGTTTATATATTAAATAAAACTTTTTAGAACAAAAGTAACAATCTTAATATGCGTGTTTTCAACTAAAACATTTTATATTATGAAACAGAGGGAGTATATATTTTTAAAGAACAATTTTTGCATCTTTTCCTGGGAACGAAATTTATATTAACAAAAAAAATTAAAATTTATTGGCGAACCTTGTAGTATGCCGGAGGAGCGCTTCCACCGGCAGAAGAAGGACGACGAATGGCATAGTCGCTACAGAAAGTGATTCGTTTGTTAGAAATGTATAAGATTCCAGTCACTGGTCCTGAAGTGGTGGAGATGTAGCAAACAAACGAATCTATAAGTTTCTCTGCTGGTAAAACACCAAATTCTCGTTGAAAAACTCTCTCTGGTCCTCCTTCAACGATCATCTTAGTGCCTTGAGCAAGCCTAGCCATTGCTGCATCACTTATGCTAGGACTAAACTTCACTGTTCATGTCAAGTTTCATGCATATAGACCATATATATATATATATATATATATATTAATATTCCAAGAAACCTTTGATGGAATCGATCAAGAAGACAAAATACTGTATAAAAAAATTAAAAAAACCTCACGTACGGTGGTCCTTTAAACCGCCGGCTAATGCTTCTGCTTTACGAGTTACGTCTTCCACTTTCTTCCCATACCGATTCAATACCTCAAGAACCTTATCCTTGGACCCTATATCGATCCAATGTATACCAAACACAAGATTTATCATCGTGGCTTAACAAAGACACAAAACATCGTTTATTAGACTTACTCTTATCAGAAGCTGACGTGGGAGTAGTAGTCTGGACGTAAGGATTATTATTATGACCGCTATGGTTGTTGGGTTTGTGCCTAGCTGTCAAGTCTAATTTATCGTTCATTGCCTTGTATTTTGGACGACTCATGATATCAGTACAATAATGATTATGATGAATCATCATGAGACGATAGATGAAGTTAATATAGAGGGAGAAGCGTGTGTTGTACGCGATCGGACCATTTGTTCATTGGTTTTTAAGAGATTCGGATAACGATGACTGATTCTCCATGGACGGTGTCGAGGTACTGTGATTATTATTTTTGAGGATAATAAGATTCTTATTCTGCCTTATCTTGCTGCCTGGAATAAATAATGCATATATGTGGTTTCACAAACCTGTTCTGACTTTGACATATTTTTCAGACGACGAAAATTCCATTTGAAAAAACTGAAATATTTGACTTTAGCATTAATTCTTAGATGGCAAGTACAATTGCTATCAAGATCCGCTTTCATATTCAAGTTATAAAAACTAAATCATTACCATCAAAATCAGAATAAAAATCATGTTTCATAAAAAAACAAACTTTAGAGTTGACACAAAAACTATGGATGCTACGGTTGCGTTGCATCCGAGGCAAGTGGCTATATGGTTCTAGAACAAGAGGGCTCGTTGGAAATCAAAGCAGCCCGAGACAGAGTACAACATTCTTAGACAAAACTACGACAACTTGGCTCCTCAGTTTGAGTCCCTTCAAGAAAGAAAAACAAGCTTTAGTCTCTGAGGTATGTTTAAACTTTGTTTATATTATATCAGTTGGAATTTAGAATCGATTTTGAATTTGATTTAGTTGGCTTCAGTTATTTTTGAAATTTGTTTCTGGTTTTGAGATTTGACTGTTTTATGAACATTTCAGGCTTGATGAAGTGTAAGTTGAAAACTTTTGTCTAGCTCTCCAGTTGGTTAAGTATTTTTGTGTTGTCTTTCTTAACTATCTCTACTGGATTCTCGTCGCTCTGTAGGATTTGACTAGACTTGCATGAGTTGGAGCAGATGTCTCTTGTGTTTAGTATTTGCCTCTGTGAATCAGTTTATGTTTCTGTGAAATCACGTCTTGGTTTTAGTTTCCTTTGTTTTACTCTGTTCTGGCTCTGTTTCTCTCCAGAGGCTTTGAGTTTTGACACGGAAACAAGAATCACCGTTGTTGGATTTGGGCTTCTCTGTGATTTGTGAGAAACCTGTATTTATCTAGTTTTTGTCTGCCTTTGGTCTCTAGCTGACCTGTGCTTTTAGTGTTAAAAGATTAAGCATAGAAATAGCTTGATTTTTGAGGAATCAGTCTCTAAACAGATTCGAGAAAGAGCAAGAGAAACAATATTCCACTTGAGTTCCCTAGACTGATGGACCACGACCACTTCCACCTTGGCCTTGACGGCCACGGTTTCCGCGTCCTCCAATAGTAGTCCATTGCATTTCTTGAACCTTTTGAGATGATTTGATTTGTCTTCATCGACGACTCCTTTGTTCTAGATCATAGCAAGATTCGAAACCTGAAAGAACTCCATTTTCAAAAGCTGCAAAATGATTATTACCAAGGAGATTTGAAGCCTCAACTTCACTTGTAGCTTGTGAAGTTTTTAATTGAGAGGAAGGAGTTGAGAACACAAAATCTTCAGTAGGTATGGCAACATAAGGAGTTTCAGCAGTAGTGTTAGTGGGAGTTATCTCAGTAATGGGAGTAATCACAGTCTTCACAGCCATATCATTGACATTTGAGTTTCCTGAGATGGTGATTATATTGTCAACAATTGTAGTAGCTGGCACTGTCAGAGAGACTCTGATAGTTGTTGTAAAAGCATGTTCTGCGTTAGGAATTGTTGTAGTTGTAGCAGAAATCGTTGTCTCTGAGTCCTTAACATGAGCAACCTCACAGTCCTTAGTCATCTAGTGTTTGAGTTCTTGTTTGTTGTTCATATGTTTTGTGATCTCAGATTTTAATGGTTCTGTAATTAAAACTGAAAAAAGAAGAAGCAGAAATTGAAGTAAAGCAAAAACATTCATCAATAAAGGTAGCTCATTCTCATCATCTTCTTCCTTATCTTGTTTTTGTTTGATTTCTCATATTTGATAAAGAAGCAAAATGATGTCATTGCTGCTATGAAACTGAAACATGTTCACCATTGTTGTGTAGTAATTTTGACTACAGTTGAACTCTATGATGTCTTTATTTGTTTCAGTTTCAGTTGTCAAAAACCATCAACTTGACAAATGGTGATAATTGACAAAGGTTAAGTTAGTTGCCTAGAAAGCAAAATTAAAAAACATTAAAGGACTAAATTGCAATACTAATTATTAAAGATAATATATGTAGTATATAGAGGAAAAATAAAAAAACATCCAACGATGTTTAATGTCTGTTTCTTCTTCTTCTTCTTCTTCTAGCCGCCACAATTACTCAGTGATTTGAAGCAGAATAAGCATCACAAGACCTAATTCAAAGGAGATCGTAGATGGCTTGGAGAAAAGGCCAAGTCCGGTACACTGACCGTGGCAAGGCCGAGCCTTTTGTGATTTTCCCTGTAAGTCAAAACTTTTAGGGTTTTTTTCCCCCTAAAAGTGATCTCTTCAATTACAGATTCTGTGTTTGTTTCTGTTTTCGATTTCATTGGGTTTTTTTTTCTGATAGGAAATTACATTGCCTGATCCGAAGGCTATACCACTAGACTCACGATTAGTTTCGAGCTACTTTAATTTCCATAGGTCTTGGAGAAATTCTCCTTATCATTTAGGCGACGGTGTTACAAAGCAAGGTATTTTGCAATTAAACACTTTTCTAATCTCTCTTAAAGATTTGATTTTTATGTTTTTTTTTTCTGAAAGTTTTATGTTTTTTTTTTTTTTACAATTATCAGAGAATGAAAGTTTAGATATTGAGAGGTATTCAGACTCGTTGAAGCCGAAGATCAAGTCTAATAAGAAAGGATCTTTCTATGATTTTGTTGTTCTTAGACCTGATAATTTCCCTAAAGAACTTCTTGGAGGTTTGTTGAATAATCTTCTTTGTTTTGGTTTGATTCATATTTTAGTCACTCTGCGATTGTTGATTCTTTGTGGATAATGCGAGTTTTCAGATACTCGAAGAGAACGACCTGTGAAGAGAGCTAAATGGAGTCAACAAGCAGGTACATTGTTTTATTAGTTTCTGTTTTTTTTTTCTTTCCCAACAATGTAACAAGAATCTGAATTTTATGTTTTGTTTTGCAGATTTGCAGAAATTGGATGTGTTTGAGAAGCTTGAAGCTAAGTACAAGGTATGACACAAACATTTTACAGCTCGAAAATTGGGCTGTTTTTTTTCGCAGAACAGTCACGTTTTGGTGTTGTTGTTTTGGTTAGGCTGAAGGTAATGAAGAAAAAGAAGAAGGAGAAGATGGTGAAGAAGTCGAGGAATCAGAAGGAGAAGAATCTGATAACGGAGATTATGATCAGGTTCTGCTTATTTTTTCCAAATTAATGGTGAATTGAAAATTTTGTGATTCTTCTTCTCAAGTTACTAAAAAACTTTTGTTGTTGAACGTTTTTGTAGAATCAAGACTTTGATGATGATGATGACGATTATAATCAGGGAGATGATGGTGAATGTAAGTATCAATATCTTCATTTTCGGGTTCCTGACTAAGATTATGTTCTTATCACTTAAAAACTACTCTTAACTAACTTCGTTTATCTCGTTTCTTGCCAATAGTTGAAGAGGTGTATTAAGCATCTTCTTCTTTTTTCCCAAGAGAATCAAGTTTTGCAGACAAGAGAAGCTCAGACCTTGAAGGTGAAAAAGCTCTTAGGATCATATTGGTACTTAGTTGTTTTGTTTCCTTGGTTCTCGCGTTATACCTAAATTATTATACATTGTGGGATGTTGGTGCTTTCAGTCATTTTCTGATTTTTCTTTCAATATCTCAAAAGCATTATCAAAATTTTGTATGATTACCAAAATGAACCAAAACTAACTTCATTTATATACAATATTTTCATGATATTACATAAGGGTGATCTTGAAATCTGTCATTCGTAATCAAGTGTATCAGTTATTACATTTGCTTTTCTATGTATACAGAAAAAATATAGGTTGAGAAATGGTGATGTTGAACGCTCTAATGATTGTCTTAGAGCTTGCTGTCTTAGACCATGATAAGAACCGATCCTTAATGAAGGATTCTTAGGACCGGTTCTTATCCCCAATTTTCTCTCTTCCTCACAATTATCTATCCCTCTTTCTCGTCGGCATATAGTAATTTCTTCACCGGATCGAGCTCAGAGAAGAAGTAGACGAATAAGAGATAATTTTAATCAAGAACAGACGAATAACCTATTTTTAGATTGTTTGTCAGTAATCAAAATTAGCTGATTGGGTTTTGATGTGTTTGGTTTTTCCAGACAAGTTGTTATCAGGGCTCGGAATCTGAAGGTTGGTGCTAATTTTATCCCGCCTAAATCTTTTCGAGCTCGGAGATTTTACTTCAGCAACGAGGTATGCTTTCTGTGATTCGCCCTTTCGTGTTTGTCAGTAAAGTTTGTAACTTTCTAGATTTCAACTACGTAATTAACAAGTTGTGTGGTTGATTAGAGCTTCAAAGTTTTCTCTTGGCTTCATGAGCTAATAGTTCATCACCTGTGATCTGATTTGTTCTTTGTTACTTTCTGGAAACTTGTGTTTGTCAAGTCTAGTCTAGTTCCTCGAGATAATCGAGCTTTTGCTAGTTAAATTTAACCTTTTTATGACGATTTGAAAACATTCCAATGCACAAAAGGTTCCATATCGAAGAACAGCCCAGTCGTGTGAGGGATGATTGTGTAGAATCAGCTGTCTTCCATATCCTGAAATTATCTTCTTTACTCGTTTATAAGTATAGTTGAAAGCTTGAAGTTTCTTCTTTTTTTCATTCTTTTCTTGTCTCCTTTTTTTTGATTGAGACAAGATTGCAATGTAA
>VBRH01000895.1:8431-27068 GCA_014578085.1 Cardamine resedifolia | reverse complement strand
AATGTTACCTTCTCATTACTGCATCATTTGACCGTTGTTTTTTTCTCACGTTGATTCATGAAATTTTTGGGTTCTAAATACTTTTAGACTTCCTTGAATCATCCTACATTTTACATTCTGATCTTGGTCCAAGCTTGATTTTGTATCGTTGCATTTGAAAATTGTCCTCAGAGCCTACATTTTACAAAATAAATTTTACTTAAAATAAATTACTTTTCAAAAAATTTATTTTTATTCTTAAGAACCCCCCTAATGAGGTTCTACCATTGGAAGAGAAAAAAATTTAGAATTCTTAATGAGGTTCTTATTTTTTAATTAATCAAAATTTATATTAAAAAAATTGGTAAGAACCCATGAGGGGTTCTTACCATTGGAGATGCTCTTAGTGTCATGACATCATTGGTAGCACAACATTCATTCCAAACATTGTAATCTACTAGAGCTTTGGATATAATGGCTCTGATGCTCCATTTACTAGAAGAGTTGTCAAGGATGCCATTTAACATATCTCTGTGGCCAGTCCACTCTCTTCTATGCAGGATTATGGCTCGAACCTATCTGGCCTAATCTCGTCAAAGGAAACCACTAAACCAAGAGGTACTTGGTAAAAAAGATTTCTTGAAACGATTCCATTGGGGATCGAACCCAGAACCTCTGGTTTAGCTAAGTTTGAAGTTGATATTTGATACTTCTTCATGAGACACATTAGGCTTGATAATGTGTGGGTGATACTCTCTTTTGTGGCTGCTAACATATATGTGTGGTGATACATACCTGTGTTGGTAGTGAAATTGCCATTGAAAATACTATTTTTATATTTTTTCATCTCTAAATATTTAGTTTCCTTCCTTTTGTTTTATGTCGTCCGTGATTACTATGGCTAATTGAAGTGAAATCTCAAGGCCGAATGAACTAATATTTTTAAAAAAATTGTTGATATTTAATAAATTAGGGATCTTTTCTGATTGTGGTTAAAAAAAATTTGGAGATATTCTGTGGTTGTTACCGATTATAACCAAGTGGTTTGGTTGCTAATTGAGATAATAAACACACATTTACTAAATAATCCTTCTCCACATCAAAGTAATCAAGAGAAAGGTAAAATCAGGAGAATAAAACAGTTAAAAAAAACAGTAAAACCATTAATATGGTTGCTTCGGAGAGGAAAACGAAAAACATAATCGATAAGATATTCGAATCTATCTAATAAAAAGGATATGAATTTATGGGCAAAAAAGGAGAGCTTTTTCACTCACAAAACTGATTCGAGTTTTGATATAAGCCTCTGTCTGAACCAGAAGGTGTTCCTATATTTCACCTTCTCGTTATTCGGAGGCTATACATATATAACACATATATACACACTTCTGAAACTGATGTCTGAAACTTTTTGGGAAGAAACTTTTGATTTGTAATAAAACAAAGAAGCTTCTCCTTAGAAACAAAAAGCCACAAGTCAAAGCGATCAAAAACAATACAGAAAAGTATTGATGATCAGATTGATTTTTGCCTCCTAACTAAGCCTAAATATGAAATTGCCTAAGGAACTTAGGGATTCATAAGGCTACTCAAGGAGGCAGATTTATCCCCAAAACTAAAACATGAAAAAACCAAAGAGACTTAAGAATATGAGTCACAAGGAGAAGAAGAGTGGCGCAACGCTTTTTATCCACTCTGTTTTCTAGGGTTTTTAATGGGTTGGCTTTATTGACTATTTTGCCCTCTTCTATATTCCGATTGGTTAATAACTTAATAATTTGGTCTGGTTTTCTAAACCAGTCAAATCAACATTTGAATTATTCTACACTTAATATTAGATATAAAATATAAATATATATATATATATATATATAAAGTAAACAACCTATGCTTATATTCTTACAGTTACACCTCAGCACATATTTGGATTTTTCCTAATCAACATTGAATAATGAAATAGAAAATATCTTTTGATAGTTATACTACACAATTTACTTTTTCCTTAGATGCTTGGGACATTTGGACTTGATATAGAAATCATTTAACCAGTCCTGAATTTGAGCATAAGTCACATAAATAAGCGTTTAGGATCCTACTATATATTTGTTTCTGTTAAAGCCTAGTTTAAATCTTATGTCTGATGCGGAAATGATGTAGTTTTCTTTTTTTTAACATAAATTATGTGGTTAAGTTAATGATGTAAATTTTAATTTTCATGATATAATTTTGTTTATTGTTTTTAAATGTTTTCTTGATAATAACATTAAAATATAATATTACAATAATTACCTTTGAAAATATTAAAAGTTTTAAATTTCTATTACGTTTAGGGCCCCATAAATGTTTGTACCGGTCCTGAATTTAACTATACACAATATCATTTGCTTGTAGTTTTATATAAATAAAATGAGATAGTGAATTACAAAGTTATTATACTCTTTATTATATCAGCTTCGTTGTTCACTTCTTCAGTTGCACCGTGTAAATCTCACGTGGTTTTACGAAAATTTTCAAAAAAATCTCAGGCGGTTATGGAAACAGCCAGAAGTTCATATGTCTAAAGCAATAACGGCACGAAGTTCTGTTCTCCTTGTCTGAGTTCGAGTTCGCATGTGAAAAGCCAACTGTAAAAAGCGTAAGCATGCGCGCTGTTTTTTGTTTTTGGTAGCCGTTATACCAACTGTGTTCCTCCACACAAAATACATTAATTTTAAAACATTCCTTTTTTGCCAACACTTAAAGAAAAAATCCTTCTTTATTACTTTTACCTTTTCAATTTACTTTTTAAATGCTAAATAAAAGATATATATATTCTTCTCTGTCAAAGATTTTTCCTGAATCTTTCTTTATTTCTCTTTCTCCTCCGTTGTTTCCTTTCATCAGAAGAGAGGAAACAACAACGCATATCTCAGATTCTTTACCTTCTTAAGAGGAAATCACATTCAGATTTTAGGTTTTCTGACAGATTCTCCGACGAAATTCAAGATCCAAATCTCGGCAATGTCGACGTTTTCGCCTTCATTAGCCACAATTGCGTTTCTTTTTATGATTCTTCTCAATCTATCTTTGGTTTCTGCTAATGATTCTACGGGGATTATTAAGGGAGGAGAGATTAGGTTACCTTCGGAGAAGATCAACGGTGAACAAAACAGAGGCGAATTCTGTGAAGCAACGGTTAAACCGGCTTCGTGTCCGGTTAAGTGTTTCAGAGCAGATCCGGTTTGCGGCGAAGACAGCGTTACTTACTGGTGCGGTTGTTCAGATGCTTTGTGCCATGGTGTTCGTGTTGCTAAACCAGGAGCTTGTGATATTGGTAATGGCGTTGGTTTGTCTGTTCCTGGACAAGCTCTGCTTTTGATCCACATCGTTTGGCTTATGCTTCTAGGGTTTTCTATTCTCTTTGGCCTCTTTTGAATTCATACCAAGCTTTTGAATCAAACAACATATAGATATTGTTAGGTTTTGAGATTGATGAATCTTTTGTTTATAATCTTTTTATTTTTTTGCTTTGTATTGAAATTACAACATGAAAAAAACTAAGAGGAAGAAGATTCATTATTTTGGTTTGTTTCTTACAAAAGAAGCTTTTTTGAATCTTGATTTCTCCATCTCTTTCCCAAGATAATCGAGGATTGTATCGGTTACATGATTAGGTAAACAACCTGCATCTAGCATCAATTTCAAGTACTTGTATGCTTCTTTCAATTTCCCTGCTTTGCTATTCACTTCGATCATCGTGTTGTAACTCACTACGTCCGGGTTTATTCCATTGCTCTTCATGTGATCAAACAGTCTTGTTGCTTCATCTATCCGGTTTGCTTTTCCGAGCGCGTTGATCAATGTGTTGTACATTACAATGTCTAGATATCCTCCTTGCTTTGTGAGTCTTTCGAGAACCGCGCTGGCTAAGTCTGCTCTACCCATTTTTCCTAATCCTTGGATTATTACGTTGTATGTTGCTATGTCTGCTGCGCAAAAGTTCTCACCCATTTGGTCTAGCACTCCGCGAGCAGTTTTGAAGTGACCCTTTTTGACAAACGAGCTCATCATGGAGTTGTAGGTGTAACTCGTGAGATCTGTAACACCCATTCCATTGAATATCTCAAACAATTTGCAGGCTAAGCTGAGATCACCTTTGGACAGATAAATAGATAGAAAAGTGTTCATCATGTCTACATCGAAAGAAGCTGGCTTTGCTTCAACTCTCTGTCCTCTGGCTAAACCAAACAAGGGCTTAGGTCGATTGCTTTGGTGAGCTAATTGGTCCATATATGGAGATGATGACCAAGGGTCATCCTCCATAGGTGATGATACTTCCTCAGCCCTAGCTACATCCTCTTCCAAACCCACCATGTTCATGATATCTAGGAAGCTTCCTTTACTTGGAAACACTGGGGTGTAATCCTTATCTTTGCTCTGTGGACGTTTTAGTGAAGCTTCCACTCCAGCGTTCCATCTGAGAACATTCGGCACCAGGTTTCCTTCCCGTATGTGCTTCATCAGCTTCTCTTTCCAATCCCATCTCCCTTGCTTGTGAAATCCTATTAAGAGTGAGCTAATTGTAACCAAATCTACAGTGAAACCTCTAGTTTCCATCTCCTCTACCAGTTTCACTGCTCCCTCTAGTTTCCCTTCTCTGCAAAGCTGCAACACAACAATGCTAAAAGTAATGGCATCGACAAACTGACCCTTCTTCTTCAAGTCACAGAACAAAGTAAACCCAGCCTCAGCCCTTCTGTTCCTAAATAACCCATCGATTAGAATGTTGTATGTCCAGCAGGAAGCTCTAACTCCTTCTTGAACCATCTTCTCAAACAGCTGACAAGCCTTGGTGACTTTTCTTGCCTTGAGCGTCCCATCTAAAAGAGAATTATACAATATAATATCAGGGACAAACCCGTTATACTGCATCTCACCAAAAATCCTCATTGCATCATCCATCCGGTAAGATTTACAACATCCTTGGATCAGTATACGATATGTCGAATTATCAGGCTCATGGCCAGATACTTTCAGTTCGTCCCACACAATCAAAGCATCTTTGGCCTTTCCAAATAAACACAACACATGAATCAGGCTGTTATACGTGCATATATCAGGACCAATAGAAGATCCAGAGTCCAAGCTTTGCTCCTTCATCTCCTTAAACAAACTAAAAGCAGCATCCAAATCTCCCCAACAACCAAATCCATGAATACATATGTTATAACTCCATGTATCAAACTTGAATCTTTTCATTCCCTTTAACTTTTCGAAAACCCTTTTGAATTCCAACCTCATATCAGCTCTTCTTAGACCTACCAAAAGCTCATTAACAGCAACTGTTCCAGGAAGATAACTTACTCTCCCACCAGTATCATCATCAGTATGATTACCATAAACTTCTAGAAGTTTAAAAAAAATGGAAAGAGCAAGACGCAATTCGTTTTTCTTCACCAGAGCAATAAGAACAGAATCATATAAATTAGAGTTTAAGCAATCTCCTAATTCCTCCATGTAATCCAAAACTCCTAACGCTGGATCGAACTTACCAGAACGGATTAAGGAATCTAGAAGAACCTTAGACGTCGACTGATCCAAACAAACGCCATCTTCCTTCATTGAACCAAGCAGATCGGGAACTTCTCCGATAAGCCCTGTCCGGCAAACAGTTCTAAATATCTGAGAGTAAGCTGATACGGAATGTTTGTATCCAGGACGGAGAGAAAAACACCATCGGAAGAAATCTAGCTTCTTCGATGGATCTATGGAGTTTCTACGAAGGATTTGGAGAACGACAGGTTCCGAAATCGGTATCGAATTAGCGTCGAGGCTCCGTGTACCCGATTGAGACAAGGTCTTGGATAGAGACGCAATGAGAAGGACATTACAGAGCTGTGGAAATGGTGAATTTTTCGCCGGAGATGGACCGGAAATTGCAGCTGATACGGCGCTTGCTCTTCCATGGCGCATCGCATAGTGATGACCACTGTAAAAAATTTATGGCCGAGAAACAAATAAATGAATAATTTCAACAAAACGATGTCGTACATTCTTTCCTGGACAAATAATTATTTTCAAGACCCAGGCCTAAGCCCATATAATACACTTATATAGCGTCGTTATAACATATATAAAGGCCCAATCGTAGGCCCATTAATATTGCTGAGATAGGGTATTCAATTTTTTTTCAGTCGAGAAACCCTAAAGTTATCTCCGTCGTCTTCATTCCCGCTTTGCCGTTTTCATCGATTAACGAAGGAGAAGCTTCGTTCGTCGTCGGTCGTGAAAATGGGTTTCAAGAGGAAGAAAGGTGACGGTGAAGGCGAAGAAATGGATTCAGAAGATCGAGGAAGGTCTAGTTTCAATGGGAATGAGAAGAGAAACGTGATACTTCCTTCGATGATAAAGAACAAAGACAAGAGATCTAAAGTATACGCGAAGCAGAAGCATGAAAAGAAAGTTGAGAAGCAGAAGAAGATTAAAGCTCGTGACGCTGCTGAGAAACGAGCTCTAGAGCTTGGCGAAGAGGTAAAAATCTGGAGAATGTTTTGGTGAATTTTGGAGCTGCTTTGAGTTTGAGATATAAATTTTGGTTTATCTTCTTCTTACTTTGTAGCCTCCACAAAAGATGATTCCGAAGACAATTGAGAATACTAGAGAAGCTGATGAAACAGTTTGCAGAGCTGACGACGAAGAAGTATGTTTTAGTGTTGATTAATCTCATCTCAATTCGATTTTATTGTGCTTGTCGATAATTTAGTGGAATTGAAAATTTGCAGTTGTTTGCGGATATTGATGCTGATGAATTTAATCCAGTCCTGAGACGTGAGATTACTCCTAAGATCTTGATCACAACATGTCGTTTCAATTCCACTGTAAGGCTTATAAATTGAGTTTATTGTTAAATCCTTATACCAATGTGGTTTTGTTGATTCGTGTAAATATGGTGTTGGATTGCAGAGAGGACCTGCGTTTATATCTGAATTGCTTTCAGTGATACCAAACTCTCATTATCACAAAAGAGGAACTTACGATTTGAAAAAGGTGTTGCTAATTAGTTTCATAGACTCACTTGTTTTCTTATAAAGGCCATTATATAACATTTTTAAGAGTTGTTGTTCTGTAGATTGTGGAATACGCAACGAAGAAAGAATTTACATCTCTTATTGTTGTTCATACAAATCGCAGAGAACCTGGTAAGTTTCAATCCTGGGTTTCAAGTTTCTTTTGATGTCATCTTTATATTGGTTGTTTTAGCCTTTTAAATATTTTACATGTAGATGCACTTCTTATCATCGGTTTGCCAAGTGGTCCTACCGCTCATTTCAAACTGTCAAATCTTGTTCTAAGAAAGGATATTAAGGTATGTTAACACATTTACTCCTTCTCTACATTTGAGTTTAGATTATTAAATTTTAATTTCAGGGTCATGGAAATCCGACAAGCCATGAACCTGAACTGGTTTTGAATAACTTCACAACGCGTTTAGGGAATCGTGTTGGGAGGTTAGTATAGTTTTCCATAGTGTTGTCTCATTTTTTTCTTTCTCTTATGGTCTCTTTGATTTTTTTAACTAATGTTATATATTTTCTGATTTACTCAGATTTATTCAATCACTCTTCCCTCCGGATCCTAATTTCCGCGGCAGGAGAGTTGTGACATTCCATAACCAGCGTGACTTCATATTTTTCAGACATCATCGGTACATGCATAAATTTCTCACCTTTCCTTGTTGGAGTTTCTTTCACTAGATTTTTCCATTGGAACTATAATTGAACAAATTCAACACTATTCACAGTTACATATTTGAGACAAAGGAAAACAAACAGAGTGATAAAGGAAAAGATGGTGTTGCAGTAGAGAAAGTAAAACCTCGTCTTCAGGTCAGATTTTATCCATGTTTGACCGAAAATTATATCTCCCGGTGTGTTTCAATCGATCTTCATTCTCAACATTTTGTTTCTTCTGCAGGAATGCGGTCCTCGATTCACGCTTAAGCTAGTTACTTTACAGCATGGAACCTTTGACACCAAAGGCGGAGAATTTGAATGGGTTCATAAGGTAATGTCACCAGAAGATGAAGATATATATATATATATATATGTTTCATTGCTGTTCTTTAGAGTCTGTTTATCGAAGAATTGTTAATTTGTCTTTCTCATGTTTTTGTGTTTCGTTACAGCCTGAAATGGACACTAGCAGGAGGAGGTTCTTCTTATAAATTTTGATGTCTTTGAGTTCACCAAGATTTTGTTTATTTGTTTTCATTTTCGAATTTTTCCCCATCTCCGACTAAATTTTGTATGTCTTGAACCTTTGCATTTCCTTTTAAAATTACTTTTATTTCAACAGTATAGGTCCTCTCCTGTTTAAATCAAATCCGTATCTTAATAAATTTACTTCTTACAATGCGATTATATTAATGTATAAATAATATTGCTTCTTCTGACTCATGAATGAAAAATGATGTAGAGAAAAAGTAAAGTGTTATTTTATAGTCTTGGGATAACCCTTTTGCAAATCTTCGCTTGTATTCAATTTTCCATTTATCCGATTATAGTTTTAGAAAAAAAAATAATTCACCCGGTCGAAATAATCTGGGTATTAACAGAAAAATAAAATCACGACATTTTTGATTTTGAACAAAATATGACGAAGATTGTGATCCATAAAGAATATTTTTGTTAGTAATGGTTTGTGTGGGGCCTAGGACTCAATGGGCCTATTATTAATGAAGGCTTTTTGTTGTGGTGTTAATAAAATAGGTTGGTGCCAAGTGTCAAGTCACTCACTAAAGGTAATTATATATTTGAAACTCAAATTTTACAACGGTAAAAAATATAGACGTTAGAAAATTAGCCGTTGATAGAACAAATCCAAGTTTGCCTATATAAGTGCAGTGACTCGTGCCCTTAAGAGAGAAACCTATGCATCTCAAAATCACTTCTTCTTCTTCTTCTTTTTTTTTTTTGTTGTTCTGTTATTATATTCTTTATCATTCGATTAGTATCAGACAGCAAAGCAAAGAGTCGTTCTTTGTCGTCGTTAAAAACCCAGAGAGAAAGAAAGTGAAGTCTCATCCAAAGATTCTCATAGTCAAAAGTATCAAACTCTGTGCTTTTAAGACTGGTAAGTGTAAACTTAGACATAATCTCGAAGCACTTTTCATATTATGTTTAGGTTTTTGGTTTGTTAGTGTCTTTTATTGGTCAGTTTCGATTCTACGCATCACAGTGTTTAATTTTGTCTAAAATCATCTCTTCCTCTGTTTTACATATGTAGATGGTAATTTTGTTGGTTTTGAATGAGAAGAAGGCTCATAATGAGAAAGAGATATTGTAGTTTCCTATAGATTTAGTGGAAAAATCTCTAACTTGTTCGAACAATTATTACAGTTGGGAGAGAAAACTGAGAAAGAAAACGCTTTGTGTTGTTGTCTACTCTGGATTCATTGCCATCATCTTCGGGGTAAATTTCATCTAATCTTATCTCTTTTATTATCTTTTAAAAGCCAATATATATATAATCCCATCGATGATTTTGGTGAAGTTAATTAGGTCACTGTAGTTTATAGGTCAACTCGCTAGATCAAACAAACCTATATATTGCAGCCTGTTGGGCATATTTCAACTCCTCAAATTTTGGTTTGTCTGTGACAATAAACGGTTCTCTTTAATTCTTAACCTATAGTTTTCGTCTTAATGTAGATTCCTCCAAATCTTGATTCGTTGAAGTTGTGAAGTGGAAGAAGCATGCCCTCCAAATCTGTTCAGTTTCGTCAAGTATGATGATAATTTATGCTTCTTACAAGGTACGCTTATAGACAATATTTGATTTTTAGGTCAACTCGCTAGATATATATGACAGCCATATTACTGTGTAAATTTCGACATTGGATCCAAACTCGCTAGTAATTTTGAAATATTGGGCATATTTCAATTCTTCAAAGTCTGGTAATATTGGTAATATTTCAATTCTTAAAGCCTATGCTAAAATGTATCACAGTAACAGTAATAATAACTCTCTTTATAATTAACCCTATAGTTTTCTTCTTACTGCAGATGTGGGGGAATATTGATTCGTCAAGTTATATCAAGTTGATGCTTGGCAACAAATTCTAAGGTACTTTCCCGAAATATAGATAAAATAACTGATTTAGCAAGTTATCAAAACAAAATTTTAAGGGTCAAATAATGTCATAATGGTAATTTAAGGTGTTAACTGATTTAGTAATGTCATAATGTAAAACCGTTTTAATTTAACTTAGTATCAAAATATAAAAAATATTTTAATTTCAAAGAAATTTAAGTGTTAAGTTTTAATATTGTGAAAATAAACCGAATGTTGACATCCCGTCCTAAGAATATTTTTTGGTTCGTTAGAGGTGTTAAGTTCAATCTGTTTTGCATAACGTAAATTTAATATTTGAATTTTTTTGAAATAAAAATATTTTTTATAATTGATATTTTTTAAAAAAAATCCTTAAATAGTTTAACTAAAATTTGTATATTTTAAAATCCTTAAATATTTTAATTATAAATAAAAAAATCAAAAGTAAAAAAAAACTAGTTTTTAAATAACATGAAGTAAATTGAAGTGTAAGTTTCTAAGATGTGTGATTCTGTTTTCACATGAAGTAAATTGAAGTGTAAGTTTCTAAGGAAAATTTTCATTAAAATACATCAACTAGTTTATAAATAACAAAATCAAAAGTAAAAACTTATTTTTAATCAAAAAATCAATTAGAAATTAATTAAAAATTGAAATTTTAAAATCTCAATCTATTTTAAAACTAGTTCATTACCTAAAAAATTAATTTTTTTTCTATTATAAAGCACAAATTTTAATTGTATTCATTTTAACAGGAAATTTTATTTATTAAAATAGTTTTTAAAAAATTATCAAAACGAAATTTTATGATTTTTATCAAATATGTTTAAGTGACCGTTTTAATTTAAATAAGATATCAAATATATAAAAAATAATTTCAAAGAAAATTAAGTGTTAAGTTTTAAAATTGTGAAAACAAACCAAATTTTGACATCCCATCCTTAGAATATTTTTTGGTTTGTTAGAGGGTACACGTTAAGAGTGAATCTATGCATAACGTAAATTTAATATTTGTATTTTTTGAAATAAAAATATATTTGATATATTAAAATCCTTAAATAGTTTAACTAAAATTTTGAGTTTACAAAAATTAGCATCATGTCCTTAGAATTTTCTTTGGTTTCGTTAGAGGTGTGATATTCAATCTGTTTTCACATGAGTGTTAAATTTCTAAGGGAAAATTTCATAAAATACTCATATTATCCATTTTCAAACAAATTCACCAACTTTTGAAGTACCAAAAAAAACACATGAATTAATTTTTTTCTTAATTCACAAACACTCATAAGTTTAACAGAAATAAAAATTCTTTTATGTGTAAAATATTTTTAATAAAACTAATTAAAACAAAATTTTAAGATAAATCAAATAATGTTTTTAAAAGTAAATAATGAATCTATAAAAAAAATTATTTCAAAGAAAATGAAGTGTTAAGTTTTAAAATTGTGAAAAATTGAATTATGACACGTCTTTAGAATATATTTTGTTCGTTAGAGATGTTAAGTTCAATCTGTTTTTGCGTAATGTAAATTTAATATTTGAATTCTTTGAAATAAAAATATTTAAGGATATCTTATTTAAATCCTTAAATATTTTAACTAAAATTTGAGTTTACTTCTTACCACATAAAATTTGCAAAAAAAATAGTGTATTTTAATTATGAATAACAATATCAAAAGTAAAAACGTACTTTTAATCAAAAAATTATTAGAAATTTAAGTGTTTAATTTGGAAACTGTGAAAATAAACCGAATGTAGCATCATGTCCTTAGAATTTTTTTGATTCGTTAGAGGTGATATTCAATTTGTTTTCATAACACTTAAATTTCTAGAGAAATATCCATAAAAATACACCAACTATGAATTAATTTCCAAACAAATACACAAATACACGAACATATGTTTAACAGAAATAAAAATTATATTTTTATCGAATAATATTTTAAGTGAACCGTTTTAATTTTAATAAGGTATCAAATATAAAAAAAAACATTTATTTCAAAGAAATACACAAACTTTTGACGTACCCAAAAAAATAAATAAGGTATCAAATATAAAAAATATTTTTATTTCAAAGAAATTTAAGTGTTAAGTTTTAAAATTGTGAAAACAAACTGAATTTTGACATCCCGTCTTTATAATTTTCTTTTGGTTTGTTAGAGTATTTTTATTATTGATATTTTATTTAAATCTAAAAATGGTTTACATAAAAACATATTTGTTAAAATCCTTAAATAGTTTAACTAAATTTTTAATTTACATAAACTATTTGCAAAATGTGTATTTAGATAAATACAAAATTAAAAGTAAAACTTTTTTTTAATCTAAATATTAATTAAAACTTTAAGTGTTTAATTTTAGAACTGTGTAAACAAACCAAATGTGGTATCCAGTTTTCAGAAATGTTTTTGGTTCGTTAGAGGTGGGATATTCAATTTGTTTTTACATAACGTAAATCTAATTAACTTGTTGATTAAAAAAATGTTATTACTTTTATTCATAATAAATTTTTTTTTTGCAAATAGTGTATGTAAAATATTTTAGTAAAACTAAGAGTGAACAAAAATGATTTATGGATAAGTTTTTCACTTTTTGTATCCATTTTTGTTTTATGTTTCTTTAATAATAAATTTAAAGCTTTAAACTTTTGTTAATTTATGAATGGTTCTGAATGATAAATCATCACCAGCCTCACGAACATATATTATTAAAAAGATTTCAATAATTACCAACAATTTACAAATGAATCGATTTATGAGAAGAGGAGAAGAGAAGAGATTACGTAGAGTTGCACTAACTAACAACTTTCTGAACTTTCAAGTTCTTCTTAAGTAGCATGTAAACATAAATGAATACGTGGAAGTGAAACATCTGAAAATGATTATTTTTAAAAAATTAAGAAATGTGTATATGTTGTAAACGTGAACATATATAGTGAAACAACAAATCCATTTTTAAAATAAATATTTGAAATACTATAAATCCAACACATAAATATTTAATAGTTTAATTAGAGATAAAAATATCATGACCATCAAAATCAAAGATTAAATCAGCATTTTCATTTGCATGTATAAATTATTTTAATTTTGCTATTTTAATAATAATGAGATATTTTATATTCTTCAAATTAGTTAAAATTTTTAAGTAAAAAAATAATAACTATCATATATATGATGTTTCCAAATTATATACTTAATTAGTTTTTAAATAAAAAAAATAAGACAATGCGTTTCCAAAACGAAAACAGAGGTTTTCATCGCGTTTTCAAATTATGATTTTTAGGAGAACGCATTTTTACCACATTTTCATCCCATTTTTAAAAATTCGGGTTTTTGGAAACGGAAAACAAATCTTTTCCATGCTATCTAGATTTCTTATCAAACGAAGAATTGTTATATTTTTTTCTGTATGCAGCAAGTCAAAAAAAAGAAGAAGGTGATTTCGTAATAATGTCGTCGGCAATTATGGCGGCTATACAACTTCCGATAAGATCCTTGGAAATTAAAAATGCTGCAAACTTATGTTCGAAGCTCCAATGAACCGTCAATAACTTGCCACGTCTCTATTGAGAAAATACTAAATAAATATTCTTAGATTAATAAAGTTTATGTCACTAAAGCTTGGTGGCAACGGATAGGACTAAATCTGCGGACTAAACCACTATATTTATGGGGTGGATTGCAGTTATTATGCGGTCCGAGTTTATCTTCTTGTAAAAATTGATCGAATTTAGATTTTTAGCAGATTTTTTTTACTTTTTTTCATTCATACGACTGTAGACTTAAACTTATAAATAGTAAATAAAAAGCGGTTTAGTACGTAAATGGTTTTGTCCGCCTTATCCGTTGTATCCGTTTTGAAGTCTAAATAAAGTTTTTTCTCCACAATTAACATACATTTTATTTATGTCACATATCACATTTTATAAAATTTATAATTTTTTTTATTTGGATTAACTATTATAAGATATATGCTATAATTTATAACTATTATGTCACATATATATATATATATATATATTTTTTTTGTTTTATTTCTCAGTGAAAATTGTGTTTGGTATTTTATGTTTTGTGTGTTTGCTTGAGCCTATTTTTCTTACATTTTAGACGATTAAACTTAATGTTTACAATTGATCGGATATATTAATGGACAATTCTTTAAAATAATATAAATAAAGTTTTTTTTGCTATATTTAACACACTTTTTAGTTATGTTACATTTATTAAATGACAATTTTTTATATTTCATAAATCTCTTATATAGCTAAATCCTAAGCCACAAATCACTAAAAAAATCTAAAGAGATGAGATTTGTCGGCTTCTAAAATAATACTAAAATGGAACACGTGCTTCATATGCTCGTAGCCATAAGAAGTCAGAACTTGTATATTACCAGGTCTCATTTTCCTCTATTTTTCTGAGAAATTACTAAAATCAATTTATTTTTTATTTTTTTCCAAATTGTTATTACAATATAAATAGCCGTTTATTTCTTCTTCTTCTTCACCCCCAAACTAGCACTGCTTGTGTTTCAAAAAAGAAAAGAAAAAAAAAACAGAGAGAACAAAAAACCTTCACTCAAACCCTAGAAAAATTTAGTTGATATTCAGAAATATTTGTTTCTCGATCTGTTTCTGTGTAAAAAATGGTGAAAGATCTAGTGGGATATAGATTTTCTCCGACGGGAGAGGAATTAATAAACTATTATCTGAAAAACAAAATCCATGGCAAGACATGGCTCGTTGATGAAGCTATTAGCGAAATCAACATCTGTAGTTACGAACCAATGTTCTTGCCTTGTAAGTTTCCTCTAACTTTCAAAAAATCTCTCTTATAAATCAATCATTTCTAATTCTGGATTTGGGTTTTTGTTTTGGTAGCTCTGTCGAAGATCAAATCAGACGATCCTGTATGGTATTTCTTCTCTCCTAAAGAATACACAACAGCGAAGAAGAAGGTAACGAAGAGAACAACAAGTAGTGGGTATTGGAAAGCTACAGGTGTTGATCGGAAAATCAAAGATAAGAGAGGAAATCGCGGCGAGATTGGGATTAAGAAGACACTTGTTTATTATGAAGGTAGGGTTCCTAATGGTGTTTGGACTCCTTGGGTTATGCATGAGTATCACATCACTTACTTGCCTCTTGATCAGGTATCAATTTCAGACCTTTTTCCATTGTTTCCCCAAATTTAAATTTGGTAGCTTTGAGGGGTTTTTGACTCATCTTTGAGGTTCTGTGTGTGTTGGTTTGGTGTAAAGAGTCTTAATTTGTGTCAAAGTTGTGGCCTTTTTGCTTCTGCCAAAGCTTGTGATCTTGATCAGGTAAAAAAAAGCAAATTTAAATTTGGTAGCTTTGAGGGGTTTTGACCCATCTTTGAGGTTCTGTGTTTGTTGGTTTGGTGTAAAGAGTCTTAATTTGTGTCAAAGTTGTGGCCTTTTTGCTTGTGATAGAGTTTGGTTGAGTCATGTGTTAAAGAAGTTATATGTGTGTGTGTACCTTTTTGGAATTTGTTTAGAGGAACTATGTTATCTGCCAAGTGATGTATAAGGGTGAAGATGGGGACATACCATCTGGTGGTAATAACTCGAGTGAGCCGAGTCAATCTTTGGTCTCTGATTCGAATACTGTCGGAGCGTTTAACACAGCGCCTGAGGTGAGTCTAGTTTCTGAGTTGTTTCATTATTCATTTTGATATCCATCTGTTTCTTATTTACTCGTTTTCTCTTTTTAAAGCTTCATGTTGAGCAGTCAGGTGAAGAAAATTTCTATGGTTTGTCTGTGAATGATCTGTTAATGCCAATGAATGAACAAAAGGGTCTTTCTCTGTCTGCTGTGTTTAATCCAAGCAACAGCGACTACAACTACAACTATAACTACAACATCAACCAAAACTTGCAGCCACAAACTTCTGACGAAGATGATTTTATTAATGGATTGTTGAGTTATAACGGAGGAAATTTTGAAGATGTGTTTCCCAATCAAGAAGTAATGATGCAAGAGAACCGCAATGAGCATAGGCCAAAGAAATCTTTGTCAGGGATCATTGTTGATTCTAGCAGTGATAGTGGTAGCGATGCTGAATCGATATCTGCAACTGTAAACCACTTCATCACTCATTTTCTTTATCAAAATACTTTCATGGAGTGTCTAATATGTATTAATCTCAGGTTTCAATTATAATATTACAGAGTTACCAAGGAGCATCAAGTCCAGGCAGTCCAAATAGACACTTGCCAAGTTGCTCAAGCACAGACTCTTGCAAAGATCTTCAAACTTCTGCTGATCCTTCCATCAGTAGAAAGTCTCGGAAGTATCAACTCACACGGCGCACCATACCATCAAAACAAGTATGTAGATTTTGTGGCTACTTGTATGATTGTATCTTATAATCTCAACATTCAATGATTGTGTGATTTTCCTTTTCAGATGAAAGAAGGTAGATCTAAAGCCGTTGTTGCATCCATAGACAAGGAGTCATATGTGGTGAAGACAGAGAAGAAGAGCTGGTTTATTACAGAGGAAGCAATGAAGAGAAACAGCAAGAATCCACCATATATCTATCTCATGAAGTTGATCATAGGCTTCATCCTCTTGCTGGCCCTCATTGGCAACATCATATCTGTTTTACTAACCGTTAAAACTTGAGCTCGCTGATCAAAGCACTCGGCTTTTTATTTGCTTTTTTTTTTTTTCTTTTTTTTCTGATTATGGCTACTTCTGGATGTGTGATATCTATATATATATGCGTGTATGATTGTGACAAAAGAATATATATATCTTATAGATCTTTCTTGTGCATATAGTTAAATGAAATCAGACACATGTCTAATCTCATTTCAGTGTAAGAGAGTTGCTGAATCATCCAGCGAGGAGAAACATGAAATCCAATTAAACTGGCAAGAAAAAAACAAAACATGTCCTAATAAAAAAACATTTATTTATCAAAAAAAAAAAACATTTATATTAAGAAGTATGTTTTTTGAAACAAAAAAAAACACATAAAAGCCATGTTGATTTTCGATCGATCAAATCTCTGCAGCTATATCAGTACATGTGCATATGATTGATGACCCTTTAGCTTTTTAACCCAATAACTATTGTACTAATCACATGGCTCTCTGTTTCAATTGTTAAGATATATTTATTTTTTTTCTTAAACAGAACATATTATTTTTCAACAGAATCGTTTCGAGTTTTTTTTTTAATTTACCAAAAGAAAAAGATACATAAGAAATTAATAATTGTTATGTTTATTCTGTAAATAGTGAATGTTTATAAGCATATAATAGAGCCATTTTTAAAATACAACAAAACAATATTGAAGAAATTAGTAAAACGTATCCATATTGTCGTCAATGACTCAATATGGTAACAGCTATAATATCCGAAAGATCCTTGGAAATAAAAATGCTTCAAACTTAGGTTCGAAGCTCCAATAGTTTTGTATAATGAACCGTCAATAACTTGCCACGTCTCAATCCAAATTACGAAATTTATATATAATTGTTATGTTTTTTTCTGTTATATTTTGTCAACCTATAAATTATAGAACCATATTAGAAAACAGACAGTACACTATTTGAAAGTGTACTATAAATAATATTGCTAGAAACTACTAATACCGTATTCATGTCGTGTCAACGGCGGCGGCTATAATTATTTTCCGAAAGATGCTCGGATATATAAAAATGCTAGTGTACTTAGCTTCGAAGCTCCTACAAGTTTTCATTATGCACCGTCGATAACTTGCCAGCTGACATTATCAGAAATAACATTTTTGTCAACGTTGAAGGAAAAACATTAAACAACCTAACCTTGGAGATATTTCACTCAAATCATATTCAGATACAAAATTTTAACCAATAAAAGTCATAGAAAACGAATTTTATTTCCCAGTAGACTAATTTTAAATCTGGAATAACGTGAGAAAATTCGTTTGAAAACATAAAATATACCAAACACAATTGAGACACAAAAAAAGCAAAAAACAATTATAAAAATCTGAAGAGAAATAGACACGGTTTAGCCACGAATGAGAAGGAGCATGCGTGTTTCTAGAATAAAAAAATTGCTCACGTGCTTCGTACCCACTGATAACTTGCCACGTCTCACTTTCTTTTTTTTCGGAGAAATTGGTAAATTTAATTTATCTTTTTAACTTTTTAAAAATTGTTTGAGCTATAAATAAGTTCTCTTCACCAGTCAGTCTACTTGTGGGACTTCGTAATTTCAAAAGAAAAAGAAACAGAGCAAAAAGACCCTTTACTCAAACCCTAGATCCGCGATTCAGAGATTTTTGTTTTTCCGATCTGTTAATTGTGTAACAATGGTGAAAGATCCGGTGGGGTATAGATTTTCTCCGACGGGAGAGGAATTGATCAATTATTATCTAAAAAACAAAATTTATGGTAAGACATGGCTCGTTGACGAAGCTATTAGCGAGATCAACATCTGTAGTTACGAACCAATGTCTTTGCCTTGTAAGTTTTCTCTTCTATCAACTTGTAAATCATTATCATTAATCATTTCTAATCCTGGAATTTGTTTTTTTTTTTTTTTTTT
>VBRH01000894.1:24716-35801 GCA_014578085.1 Cardamine resedifolia | reverse complement strand
GTTGCTCGCCGCCGCCTCTGCGAAAATTGCCATCTATTCATCTTCTCTTTACTCGCCGCCTAAGCTTCTCGCCATCTCTGCGATTAATCGCCTCCGTAAGTGTTCAATTCTCAATTTTGCTAACTGTTTCTAAATAAGATTCATCCTCAATTTCTAAATTTTGTCTTTTTTCTTCTCAATTCACTGTGTCTTCTCCTCTAAGTAGTTACATAATGAGTTGTTAGGAAGTATGTGATTAACCTAAAGCACTTAGCATATAATACCTTCTTAAGGTCTTCTCACATGTTATTCATAAGCTTACTCATATTTTTTGCTTTTATATTCTCCCTCTATTTTTCTGGTCGAAATTTCATGTTATCAGGTTATTGAACGTGAGATGTGACATACGTCTTCTTCTTTCTTGTCGTATCATATTATATGGCATATAATTGTATGTTTGTAAACAGTTATTTCACATACTTCCATTGGATGACATTGTGCAATTTAAAAGTAATTCAAAAGATAAGCTATATAATATAATTTCAATCTCTAATGGTATTAATTTCTTTTTTTTTGGCAGCACATTTGTGTGGCAATAGCTATGTTCCGTAACAGGCTTTTGCGTGATCTTACTTCTTTCTACAGTCAACGAATAGCCTTCTTGGATGCTTTGTTCGTCCATCAGATTATATTAGACTACAAGGACTACATGGCTGATCTTAAAAAGTTTGTGTTCAAGAAAATCTTTAGTGACAACTGCAACGGTCTTGAGCCTTTGGTGACTAATAAGAGGTGGTTTGTGGATATTGATCACTTGTATGTGTGTTTATTTTTTGGTGGTAATCATTGGGTTGCTTTGGATATTGACCTCAAGAAGAATAAGATCTTCGTTTACGATAGCATCCCACCACAGGACGATAAGGAGTTGCTTAGTGGATGTCGTCCTATCCGGAAAATGATTCCAGCAATACTCAGTGAGTATATCCCAGCTACATAGCGCAAGAAGAAATGCCAAATGATGGAAGTGATAAGAGTGCTGACCAATGTACCAATCAATGAAAATCCTGGAGATTGCGGTGTGTATTCGTTAAAAGTACATTGAGTGTCTAGCTTTGGGATACAAATTTGATGGCTTAAGCGACAGGATCATTCAAGATGTTCGGATGAAGCTTGCTTCAGAGATTTTTGATGAAGTTCACGAAGAGGTTGAAGGGTTGTTTGATGAATATAGTCGTCTTCATGATTTCATTACCCCTCAGCTTGTGGATGAAGATGTGATTGACGGCGAGGAAGTTTAAGTATTTTATTTTGTTTCTCGGTGAACTTTATTTTAATTTCTTACTGATTTTTGGATGGCTGAATGTTTTTTTTTTAGACAAGTTAATTGTTTATGGATGGTTAATTAATTTTTCGGACAGGTTAATTGTTTATGGATGGTTAACGTATAATTTTTCCGGACAGGTTAATGTAGTTCATCAGTTTCGTAAGAGACGTACTGCAGGATTCACATGTGGCCACATAACTATCGAAAACTACACCAGTACAATTTTCAACATAACAGATCTTAATTTGAGAACAGCCATAACCCTGAAAATGGAAAAAGTACTCATCTTCCAGAAATCTAACCCGATTTTTGCAAATCATATTTTCCAACATGTGAATATTTAAAGTAAATAATCGTCACAATTCATCAAAAATTGAAAAAAATCATCACATGTCACGAATTACATGTTTTACGGTTATGACCAGCTAAGTTACAATTTCCACAAGTGTGTTGCTTCCTTGGCCTTTTCTTCTCCATAGCAACTTCCAAAGCAAATTTAATCCTCGATTTTTTTGGTCTACCTTGTTGTTGTCGAACCGAAGGAGGATAATAAACTTGAGCCACAACAGTTTCAGGTATGGGTATAGTGAAATCCCTTGGAAAGATAGCGTTTGAGTAAGAGTTATACAAGAAATTCTTGTGATAATAAAGATGACACATTGAAATTGGTGAGATTTTCCTCCTCTTACAAGCTGCAATTGCGTGCGCACAAGGTATTTTCTCCAAGTCGAACCGACGACATGTACACTTTTTCTCTCTCAAATTAACCACATGTACATATGATCCGCTTGTCACTTGCACCTGCTGCGTATCTATATCTTGTATAGTAACAAGTTTAGAATACTCTACTCGGCTCTGCAAAACAATAATATGGTTACTATTGCATAAACATACAAATTTTTTGTTTAAGTGAAATCCTACTAAAATATAAGTGATAGTTTACCTTCAGAATTTTTTCCACTCCACGGGTAAGAGTTGTTTTCATTTTCGCTGCATCATTTCTTCGTTTAGAAAACCATCTCGTCATCATGGACCTCACTGCATCTAAGAGGTGTAAAATAGGCAAACTCCTAGAATGGAATATAACATTATTAATCGACTCAGCAATGTTGCTAGTAATAATGTTGTATCTATCACCAGAAAAATGCGCACGTGTCCATTGTCTTAAATCAGCTCTTTGTAGATAATTATGAAGTGCAGGATTCAACACTTCAATCTTATCAAATGTTGTTTGAAAATCAACAAGTGTAAAAGCATAAGCAGCCTTCTTCACCAGCCCNGTGTATTTGCCAAGTTTGCGGATTTGAATTACACTTGGGCTTCTAAGATCTCATGCGCATCATCCACCAACAGCTGGTTAGCCAAGAAGTACTCAACTCTCTTAGAAGCCCAAGTGTAATTCAAATCCGCAAACTTGGCAAATACACCAATGGAAAAGTTCTTCAAATAAGACCACACATCATCTCCTAATTCTGATTTCACTATACTGAGGTTGGTCATAGCTGAATAGTGATTAATGCTGTGATTTTGTAGTGGAGATTTTCCTTTTTGATGCAATCGAGGAGGGTACTCAGGGACAACACCCGAAGAATCCATTCCTATACAAATCAAATAAAAGTTACAGTTAGTCAGAGAAACATAAAGAGATAACAGGAAATAGAACAATAAAAGATTAGAATGCAATAACACAAAACTTAACAAACAAAATCTGCGATAACACGAAATAGAACAATACAAATCTGCGATAACAAAGACAAAAAGGAAGCAAATATAGATGAATAATCTGCGATAACAAACCAAATAAACTTAACATCCACTCATACAAAATCTGCAATAACACCAAATCAAAACACTAAAAGTGTTTCATAAATCTACAGTCAATATAACATTTAGGCGGCAATTTCAAAAACAAACATAAACAAATCATTACCGGAATCTGACATTCTCACGCCGGAAAATGCAGAAGGAGGCGTGGTTCTGGCTGAGATTTTCTGAAAATATTCTTAAAGCAAGCAATTTGATGTGAGGCTACACAAGAAGAACTGCAAAAAAATAATCTAATTTACAAATCAAACAAACCCCAAATCTTAATTAGAAACAGTTAGTAAAATTGAACAAGAACAACTTGGAGACTTACGGCGGCGAAGAGATACATGCACGATGGCCGCCGGAGAGAGGAGAAGACACGGTGAATTGAGAAGAAAAAAAACAAAATTTAGAAATTGAGGATGAATCTTATTTAGAAACAGTTAGCAAAATTGAGAACTGAACACTTACGGAGGCGATTAATCGCAGAGATGGCAAGAAGCTTAGGCGGCGAGCAAAGAGAAGATGAATAAATGGCAATTTTCGCAGAGGCGAGCAACAAGAAGATGAGAAGATGGCGATTTTGCAGAGGCGGTTAGCAATGGGCAGAGGCGGCGAGCAAGGACAAGAGGCGGTGAGCAAGGGCCAATGGTGGAGAGCAAGGGGCAGAGGAGGGGACCAAGGGGCAGAGGCGGCACCAAGGGGCAGAGGCGGCGAGGAGGATGCGTGATCGAGGTGGTGGTTAGGTTTTAGTGAAGAAAGGTACAGTGACAAAAAGAGGAGAACAAGATATTTCGGGCCATTAGCTCTCTTCTTTGTAGTTTGATACACCAATTTACCTCCTGCAAGCAACAATCACCACACACATTACACTCTGATAGATCAGTGATTGCAACATTATGATATATAAGCAGAGGAGAAGAAAGAGACCTGGAGTCTAGACGATTTGGTTATGGTTATTTGGTGGAGCATCTGTGTCGCGAGCACTAAACAAGACACTGCACCATTTTCGCCTCTCTTCTCTTAGGGTTTTCTTGGCTAGGCTAAGAGATAGCGACTCGAAGGCAATTCCGTGGCGAGGTGAGGAGAGGTGAGGCGATGCAGCGGTGAAAGGTTTTTGGTGAAGAAGATGTAGGGTTTATTTTTTTTTTCTTTCCTTGATATCGCGGGCCAATATTTTTTGTTCCCAAAAATAAATGAGCTTTATTTCTTCTAATTTTCTAAATTGTAAATTTTTTCTCTATTTAAATGAAAATGACATTTTTGTGAATATCAAGTTTCAGTTTGGTTTTATTGTATTTTAACAAAAGATTAAGGTTAATCTAGTTAGATCACTTTTTAGAGAGTTATTCTAGCAATTAGTTTAAAGATTAGAGTTATTCTAATAAATTATTCTAGTATATTAACACATTATATTATAAGATGAAAATGGAGTAACTCCATACTTGATTTCGTTTGTAAAGTTTAGCTATTTAATTGGCTCCTCTAACAGATAAATAGTTTGTTACCTAGTATTACATTTTTACTCGTTTTTTTGTTTTTTTCCTAACCGCAGGAATTCTCTACTTTTGTCCCATAATTTTTTTCGATACCTGAAACTAGCCTTTAATACATTTCGATTTAAAGAATGTCTTTCTATCCAAAAAAGATTTAAATCCAAGACACAAAGGAACCAACCTCATTTACTACCACTAGACTACCATTCATTTGACAAACATTTTTACTAGTCTTTCCCTCTAGAAACTGCTCATAAAATAAAACAAATATTCATAAATTATTAACATGGAGCATATATAGCTAAAATCAAGATGATTTTAGAAAATCTATATTTGTATTTAAAAAGTTAAGTATATATTTAAATTATATTTCTTTTGCGCATATATATACAAGAAATGTTTATTTTTAGATCCTACGAAGAGCTACTGATTAATTTCCGTAATTAATTAATTAAGAGCACAATAATAATAAAATGGTGGATGCCCGTAAGGCTACCTCGTCATAATAATAGCCGGTTAACAAAGACTTATGATCATTTTCAAAAAAAAAAAAAAACAAAGACTTATGATTGCATCTGCACTCCCTGTTGTTTTTAAAATGGAATTACTAAAATCCTCATTAAATGTCATTTTGCAGCTAATTCTTATAGCAAATTCGTCGTCTGTCAATATTTTTTCGGCAACTTCTTTTTTTTTTTTGTTAAAGGTTACCAGCTGATCATGTTTTCTTACGAAGTCTAAACTAAATCATATATTTACAGTTGATATGTGTATATTACAGTGGTCGACAATATCTTAAATAAAAATCAATTTTCGTATCCAATTAATCACAGATATAAAACAACTCTGTACTATAATCAATATCTGTAATTGCCAATTTTCATAATTGCATTTACATAAGTAAGATGAATTCTTTAAATCGAAATAGACTAAAAGCCGGCTCGAGGTACTGATGGAGATCATGGGTAAAAAAAAGTAAAAAAAAAAATCAAATTAAAGTGATACATGCTAGCTGCGTAGAGTTTCCATTCTCAAGTTTATTTTTAAGGTAAAATGTACTTGGGTAAGAATACCACTTGGAGACATGTTTATATATATGTGTGATCATGTCAAAAGATACAAGTGTGACTATGTCAAAATATGCAAGTGTGATTATGGGAAAACGTGTGGGCCACATGTCATTGCATAATTATCTTTAGACAATGTCTTTGGTGCCACTTTGTTGATTTTAAGCTAAATTGGCCACAAATACTATCAATCACTTTTTATCTTACTATTGATTTAGGTGACCCTTACACAAAAACAATGCAATACATAAAGCAATACTATTTATAGTGTTTACGAATTTATAGACTATTTATTAATATATGTTGTGAAATTTAAATTTACTCATAATCATAACAAAAAATAATGTACATTAAACATGTCTTTGTCATTATTATGTACTTTATTTTGACACATTTGTACTTGGACCATCTCTAATCCATGACAACATAGACATATGCATAAGTCGATGCCAATTGTTTTTAAAAAACTCTTAAACAAGAGGGCCAAAAAAATAATAAATTATTGTGAAAAGTATCCTGCAAATTTAGTTTGCTTAGAATATAATAATTTTTTTTGTGACAAGACTGTATGTACTGCGAATTAAGAGAATTTTTTTTTATTTTGGTTGTATGTAGATAAATTTCTTTTGTTTGTTTAAACAAGATTTTCTGACGACCAAAAACTAAATATAACAAACATATCTTCTTTTTCCGCTTAAATAAATATATTAAGAATCGATGAAGTTACAATCGAAAAAAAGAAATATCTACGGTGACAACAATCTTAAAGAGAGTGACAATTTTGAAAACAAATATCACTACAAATCAAAACTGGTAAAGCAAACTTTTTATCAGTTAAATTTTAATCTATTCACCGATTCTTTTCCGAAATAAAAAATTGCATTGATATCGATTTAAACCACAAACTGCACCAAAAACTTATGGTCTTCATATCCTCGCTGGATGTTTGGTAGATTTTTGAAACTAAACTATATTTTTACTTACTCCGGTTTAATGGGCTTCTCTTTGAGGTTTTAAAACTATATGTTGATCCTGAGGTAACATCGAAATATATTCAACTAAAATCTGATAGAGAGAAAGCAACAACTAATCAGATCCCGACCAGATCTAGCCTTGAATTTGAATGGAAGAAACTAGAACAGTCATCATACCGCTTCACCAGTCACTGCTGATGTGAAATGTTGTAAATCCACTGGTTGAAATCGACTGGTTGAAAGCCAAGAGAAAAAATCAACAAAAGAATAAAGAAGAAATTGCGATAAAAACTCAACCCAAAACAGCGAACCACCAAAACATAATAGAAGAGGTCTTCTCGGTTACATCAAACAAACCCAAAGAAGAAAAATTAGCCGGAGGACCGTCGCCAATGCCTTTCACTTATAGATCTGTCGAAAGAACCACCGATTCTTTTGTTTTTCGCCATTTCATGAAATAAAAAAAATAGTCGTGAGAAATTTTACCACTAACACCTTAAAATGAAACAAATCGACTTTAATTCAACTGACGATGGCCTCCACAACTCTAACATATCTATACATACACCAATTTTATGTTACAGTAATTAAGAAATTTACTTTTACTCATGGGCGAACCATGTCTGTTATTTTTTGGTTACTTATTTTTTGATAAAGATATTTGATCGTTAAAAAAAAAAGATATTTGATCGTTAAGTCTCACATTTTAAACAATGTCATCATATAAATTTTCTCAATTATATCGAATAGTTTATATAAAAAAGAAGGTTTTATTGAATATAAAAACCGATTTCTTGTTGATCTCTGGATGTTTATTTTTAATACATATATATATATATGTTTATTTTTAATACATATATATATATCATGTTTTTTTTTTTAATTTATCAGCAAAACTATTCGAGTAAAGTCCAAACTACGAAAGGATGACCAAAAGTCCAAAATCTACAGAATGTAAACATAAGGGAAAATGGGGATTCTCCTTAAAGGGAAAGGGAGTTGAAAAAAAAGAAGAAATGAGGCTTAGTACTTAGAAAAAGTATGCTTATTTATAGGTTGAATTTGTTGACTTCTAAAGTGGCTACGCATTCACAAGTATGGTCGAGACTCGAGCTCAGGGTTTGGTGGTTTCAATATTTAATGGATTATATCGTTAATATTACAATAGTACTATACTTTTAAAAGTAAACAACATAAAAATTTCATTGTCGAAAAATATAAAACATAAAAATTTCATAAAATCATATCTTTTACCTATTCTAGAAATACACACAATTATTTTGGATTTCTAGAAAAATACAAAGAAAAATATTTAAGTTAATTTCATATTCATATTTATCACCATGGTTATATCTACAACTTATATTTAAAAGACGTTAACTAAATTATAAACGTCATTATCTCAGTTCATGATCATAAACCTAATTAATCAACTTGAATTTTAACATAATTTAAAGGCTTTTTAAAATAAACGTATAAATGAAACACCATTAGATTGTTTTGTTGATAGTAGAGTTCTTGAAGTTTCTAATCCTGTTAGTACCGTTAAATTTGTAATGTAAAATAAAAATGCGGCAGTAAGCCTGATTATTAAAAGGAATTAGGTTTTTGTTAGTTTATTTTTCTAGAATCTCATAAAGTATATGTAAATATTTTATGATTATAGCTCAAATATTTTTCCCCTTCCATTCAACTATATTCTACTACTAATTTTATTTGGCCACTATTTATAGATGTATATAGTATGTCATAAGGTTACAAATGTAATTAGTAAATATATTAGGGGTTCTCTATACTTTCTTATATATGTGTACAATCATTTTACCTAATCAATACATAGAGCTATTCTCCGTACATGGTAGCAGAGCCGTTGATACCCACAAACACAATACATTTTAGTTTCAAATTTTTCTGATTTCCACTCATCTCCTACGCCACCTCTTTTCAATCTTTCACAGCCATGGCTGCTCAAAACCCCAGTGAAACAATCGTCATCAACAATCAATCTTTCCTCAATGTCAATACCTCAAATGTTGCAAAACTAACCAAATACCAACTACATTATGTGGAGTCGTCAAGTCCACGCTTTGTTTGATGGTTATGAATTAGCCGGATACCTAGATGGATCTGTCCAAACTCCTCCAACGACACTCACAATTGCCGGCATAACCACTCCTAATCCGGAGTACACTCTCTGGAAACGCCAAGACAAACTTGTCTACAGTGAAGTATTCAACGTTATTTCCACATTAGTTCAAACCTTGCTGTCGCGTGCCACCACTGCGCATCAAATCTGGGACACACTCGCCTCTATATTTGCCAAATCTAGTCGTGGTCATGTGAAACAACTTCGGCAACAACAACATATTAAATGACCAAACAAAAATGAAAATTAAGTATCCCAAAATTAATTTGAATGTCCTTATGAAACATCTTATTTCATTTTCATTATTCTCATGACACAACTAACTAATGAAAAAAATAAAGCTTAGTGAAGAATAATAATCATATATATGTACTAGAAAGTTGGATTTGTTATTTTATTTAAATATCTACGTGTGTCTATTCATATATTGTCTTTTGTTTCATATTTTGGACACCAACATTAATTGGAAGAACAAAATATTTTTCAATAAATTATAACCTCACACATTGTAGAAATAAAATATAACATTCACAATAAACTCAACAATAATTTGTAATAAATCTAATGATAAACGCACTACAAATATTGATACCATGTATGCTCGTCTTTAATATTTATTGCATCTCAATCACTCTAAATGAGATCAATTTCTTCACTGTTATTATCCATAATTTTCACCAATGATCTAGTAAATGACTGCATAATGGCGGTACACGATAAACATAAAGACTCTTTGATTCTAGTCTAAAAAAACTTCTATCCTCCACTTTCCCAATCGCCAATGTTCATTTGAACAACTTTTATCCCTTAACATTTTGTAGAAATATTAAATCTCATTCCTCAAGGATCTTACTCCACAATGACTAGAAGAAATATTTAAAGATCATCAAAAAGTTTTGCGTTGAACGAGAACTTGACAAATCAATAATTCTTCGTGAAACTAAAAAACACATAAAATAAACATTGGATTCAATGATCAATAACTCGGCTCGTCTGAGCATAAGTATTAGAGGAGCAAGATACACGATTAAGTATTGTGGGCTATCAAGTATTTTTATAGAAAATTTGAAATCTATTTGTTAAATAAGCATTGTGAACCTTTAAAGTTAGATTATGAAGTAAAGCCCGAGACGTCCCGAAGAATATTCTAGAATTATATTGTAAAAATAATTAATAAATTCTATATTTCTACTTGAGATAAATTTACTCTTGTGTATATATAAAATTGTATGTCATTCATTAATCAATTACGCAAAATATTCTCTAAACTTATTATGATATCAAAGCTTTTGATCCAATCCTAGTGGATCGGAGTTAAAACTTTCGCATTTAAAATTGTGTGATCTTCACTACAAAAGAGATCATGATAACTTTTGTCAAAAATGAATGTTAATTTACAAATTGAATACAGAAACCAAATAATATTCCCTCTTAAAATATGTTCAATGTTGCCATACAACCAATTATGTCTTCTATAGAAGCGTGGAGTTTTCGTCATCACCACCAAATACTTTTTTCTTAAGGTGCCGCAAACCACTTGTATTTATGAACGGCGTCTCTTAGTTTATATCAGAGACATATTTTTGCTTTCCAGGTTAAATAAGTTTCTCAAATATCTCCATAAAACTTTTATAGGCACCGAAAATCGCAGAGCGGGTGAAGTTTAAAAAACCCCAAATTTTCCTTAGACATTTCTACAGCAGTGTACCAGTTACTAGAACACGGTGAGTACTTGATAACTCAAGCAAACCCTTGTAATGTTTTGCAAGATTGTTTTAATCATATATCTTTCATTCATAATCAAGTAGTTCCATATGATGTAACCATATAATAGGTTGTAAGTAGAATACCCTTACCCAATAGAACATGATGGAGAACATATTTTTTGGCGTTCTTGGATTTGCCATGCTATTTTTTTGTGATAGCCGACAGTCCTATAAATCTGAATTCTTCACCATTGATAAAAAATGGTTGCTGGGACTGGCAACACTACCCAAGGCGAGAAATCAACTACGTCTTGGCCTTGGAAGTTCCCGGGGCCTATCTTTCTAGTAAGGCTGGACGTAATCTTCCCTTGTGGAGTGAAGTGGGATGCTAAAGATACAAAAGCGTAGGATCTCGTCTTACCCCTTAACCAGGAGAAACATATATTTTTATGACTTATACTTATCGATCCCGGCCCGGAAAAGTGAGCGACCATGACAATCAAAACCAACTACTACCTCTAGCCGCTCATCGGGGCATGGCCATCGGCTGTGCCTTCACCATCCAATGCCCCTTCAGAGCTACATTA
>VBRH01000893.1:15313-27374 GCA_014578085.1 Cardamine resedifolia | reverse complement strand
CTCCATGGTGCTACTTACAGAATATCAAACACAGACAAGAAAATAATTGATTGATTTCTACGAAAATTAGTTCGGTGTAGTAATAATCTATATATCTAATAAACAAAAGAGAAAAAAAAAACTAAACCCCATAGAGAAACTGTAAATGGTTTTCAAATCAGTATAAATGAGGCTAGATAACAAATAACTGAGACCAAAAAGATAACAAATGAGGCTAGAAAGATTCCAAACCTGAGAAGGAGCAACATCAACAAAGAAGCCAATGGTAGGTGAAAACTCTTTACCATCCCTGAAAAGAAAAATTGAAAGTCTAAAGTTATCAGCAAAAGCAAATTGATATATCAAAAACAGATATTATGGTTTTGAATACATTATATAGAAAAGCAAAAAAAAACCATTAAAAAGACTTAAACCTTGTCGATGAACTATAGAATATAAAGTGAATTCCAGGAGGAATCATCTTAATCCCTTTAAAAGCTGGTCCTACTGAAAATATCTGTAACAAAAAAATTCACAACATTTTGTTAAGATATACAAATTCCACTAAGAATCTGATTAAACCATAAGTCTCCAGTAATAACCAATGCTTATAGCAAGACTCCATTTTTTTATGAGTCTCTTCAAAATCTTAGTCCATGTAAAGTGAAAGTCAGAATTTTTAAAAATTACAAGAAAAACAAGCCAGTGAAAATAAAGCTATCATTCTCAATTTCTTCATAAACTTACTAAATCATACAGAAATATCACAATTCCAAAGCTTTAAACTTGGAAGAAAGTAACAAAAACCTGAGCATCCATTCCAACAAGAGTATGCTGAGGAACATCGAGAAAGAGAAGTGTAGCTCCATGCTTCACAAGCTCTAGTGCCTTTTCAGAATCCATCACTTTCTTCTTCTTCTTCTTCTTCGCCTTCTTCTTTTGCCGAATTGAACCGAATAATTACAAATTAAATGGATTTGTAGAGGAGAAGAAGCCTAGCCTCCTTGAGAAGCTTCACCGAAGCGACAGTTCTTCTAGCTCTGTAAGTTAGATCTATTCAATCATCTAAAATAAACTTCGAAATAATCTGATCTATTGTGTAAGATCTGATCTGTTGTTGATCGAAGGATTTTATGTAACCATATGGATTTGTATTTTTACAGTCAAGTGACGAAGAAGGTGAAGATGGTGAGAATCCATCACTTTCTTCTTCTTCTTCGAAGCATCGATCAATAAGAACATCATTCATAAGAGAGTAGATTCCAGAAAAGCCCAGTAAATAGGCCCATTAAGTAAGTTAGGCTTTTTCCTGCGTGGCCCAAACACGTGGCATTTTCACGCGGTTACTTTTTCAACCGACATTAACCTTTATATATACGAATCTATATCTTGCTTCTTCACATTCATTAATTTTTTTTTTCTCCCAAATCGTTTCAATTTCTATTATTCTTCTTCTCCCTCGCAACGCAATCACCAAATCCAAATTTTAGGGTTTCTTTTCAATTGTTCGATCGATCACGAAAATTCATACGCTTGTTGAAATCGAGAAGATGTCTTCCAACGGATTCTTCTCTTCTCAGAGAAACTCGCAACACCGAAACGCAAACGCTGGGACGACGTTGAAGAGACGAAACGACAACCGCGGTTACAACGGAATCGGAGGTTTTCAAGAAGAGAGAAACCGTTACGCACCGCCTCAGAAACGTCCCAGATCTCAAACGCAACCGCAAACGCAAACCGTTACGCAAACGCAGTTCAGATCTGGCATGAATCTACCTCTGTATCATCATCATCATGGTATTAGTAATAATAACATGTCTAGGGTTTCTCAATCATATAACAATTACGGTGATGTGATTTCTTCTAATTCAAGTTTTGTTTTACCTAACAATTCTTCTAACACCAATTATCATCGTTACGGAAACCCTAATCCCCAAATTGTTCCGACTCCATCACCATATCGTAAGCTTGATGATGTCTCTTTCGATTCGTTACCCGAATGGGCTCCAAATCAAACCCTAAATTCGAATTTTGCATCAAACGCAAACGCTCAAGCACCATCTGCTTTTACGAATGTTTCAAATTCGTTACCTTTGATTTCAATTGTGTCACAATCAATGACACAACCAATTGTTTTGGGTAAAGAGTTAACAGATTTACTTAGCGTTCTTAACAGTGAGAAAGAGAAGGAAACTTCAGAAGGAAATAAAGGTTTTAAATTGCCTCTTGGATTAAGTTTTGATGATCCTTCTTCACTTAAAGTCCGTCATGAATCTGTGATTAAGTCTCTGTATTCTGATATGCCAAGACAATGTTCGTCGTGTGGGGTTAGATTTAAATCTCAAGATGAGCATAGTAACCACATGGATTGGCATGTAAGGAAGAACAGGTCGTCGAAAGTCACTTCAAGATCGAGCCAGAAACCGAAGAAATCGCGGGATTGGTTTGCGAGTACGCCTTTATGGCTTACTGCAGCAACAGGAGGGACAGTAGAATCAGCTAAAGCGGCTTTCGGTGCAAATGGAGAAGTGCAGAAGAAGGAGGAACATCAAGAAGAACATGTTGTCCCTGCAGATGAAGATCAGAAGCTATGTGCGTTATGTGAAGAGCGTTTTGAAGATTTCTTTAGCCATGAAGCTGATGATTGGATGTATAAAGATGCAATTTACTTAACCAAGAACGGTCCTATAGTTCATGTTAAGTGTATGCCTGAAACCCAAGTCGCAAAGGATTCGATAAAGCCGCGAGTTATGTCTGTTTCGGTTCCATCGGTTGCGAGTGCAATAGTCTGTTGATTGATTTTAACATTAGGGTTTTTTATCTCTGTTTTAGTCATTTGTTTTTAAGTAATGTATATAACATGAATCAATTTGTAATAGCAAATTTAGTTCAATAAAATACTTTACTGCGATCTCTTTCTTTACTCAAGCAATAGATTGCCTCCTAATACTTATGCATAGTTATCACTACACAAATGGCAAAGTTAACAAATTATAATACGGAAAAACGTCAAAAAAGCATGAATTTTCAAAAATGGATAATTTAATCATGAATTTACAAAATTTCATTTAAATCTCAAAATTTTTGTTGACTTTAAAAATAAATAGCAAAATTTTGTTGACTCGGACGAATGAGCCACGTCGTTAAGTTTATTAACAGAACACGATGACTGTTAGTAAACTTAACGACGGGTTAACTTACAGTTAACAGCTCCGTTATATCAAAACGACAAAGTTTATTTTTTAAATAAAAAAGTCAAAAAAATCATGAACTTTCAAAAGGGAACGTTTTAATCACGAACTTACAAAATATCATTTAAATTTCAAACTTTTGTTGACTTTCAAATTAAATAGTAAATTTTTGTTGACTCGGAAGAATAAGACGCGTCGTTAAGTTCACTAACAGAACACTATTACAGTGTTAAACTAACGTTAACATCTTCGTTAAGTCAAAACGACATAGTATCTCTTTTAATAAAACGACGTCGTTTAAACCTATTGAAAGAATCAAAAATCCCCAAATCGCAAAACGCAATCTAAAAATTCTCAAATCCCTAACCCAAGAAATATCTATGTCGATCTTCTCTCGTTTTCGTTTTCGTGTTTAACAAACACAAACCATGTTCATAACACATAATTGTTTTCAACCTACATTGTTTTAAATTGTGTGTTATGAACCTACAACATTTGGCTTGAACCTACATTGTTTAAAATTGTGTGTTATGAACATGGTTTGTGTTTGTTTTGTTTCACTTGTTTTCCCTTCTTTTATCTCCACAATTTGATACCAAACAATGCATTTTGAGTAATATGAAACCAAACAAGAAACAATGAAGTCAAAGATTTACAACAATTTTACAACACTGTCTCCGACGATACCCAATGTCACAGAGCTTGAACTCATCGGAATATTGAGAACATAATCACAAGGAGAAAACCCAAACGAGAGAAGATCGACAGAGAACCCACGAAAACAAAAACGAGAGGAGATTGACAAAGAGATTTATAGGGTTAGGGATTTGAGAGTCGATTTGGGAATTTTTAGATTGTGTTTCGCGATTTATAGATTTTTATTCCTTCAATAGGTTAAAACGACGTCGTTTATTAAAAGAGATATTGTGTCATTTTGGCTTAACGAAGATGCTAACGTCAATTTAACCCCGTAATCGTGTTCTGTTAATGAACTTAACGATGTGCCTCATTCTTCCGAGTCAACAAAAGTTTGCTATTTAATTGGAAAGGCAACAAAAGTTTGGGATTTAAATGATATTTTGTAAGTTCGTGATTAAAACGTCCACTTTTTGAAAGTTCATGATTTTTTTTACTTTTTTATTAAAAAAGAAAACTACGTCGTTTTGACATAACGGAGCTGTTAACTGTAAGTTAACACCGTCATCGTGTTCTATTAGTAAACTTAACGACGTGTCTCATTCTTCCGAGTCAACAAAAGTTTGCTATTTATTTTTAAAGTCAACAAAAAATTTGGGATTTAAATGACATTTTGTAAGTTCATGATTAAAACGTCCGCTTTTTGAAAGTTCATGTTTTTTTTATATGTTTCCCAATTATTATACGAATAACAAATCTTCTCATGATTTGAAAGATGGTTTTTTTTTTTCTGTTCTCGTTAACGGAGGAATTATAGACCAATATCCACACTAATCCCCGGATCCATAGAAATCCTGGAATTTCTTATTACTATAAGTATCTACGGTTGGTCAAGCTGCGAGGTGCACGGTTTTTACTGTGATATATGAGAGAAATCGATCCCTATCTTAGACCTATGAGAAAACTCCTCATATCAAAATTATAAGCATATGAATTATAAGTTTTAACTTTTAAGTAAAATTTATATGGAAGCAGGTTTTTTTCAATAATTAGGCGAAAGTTGGTAGTCATTATATTTATTTAACAAGCTTAATGGTGCAACAAATCTTTGAAAGACCAATTTGTGTTAGTTAAATAAGCCCATTTACCGGATCAGAAACTAAATATAAGCAGAGGCTAAAATTAGCTCTGTTTTTATATGATTTGGTCCTTATCTCAGTTTCTTTGTCGGAAGAAAAGAAAATTATATATACAACAGCCTCGCTATATCTGTGATCCACTTACAAAGTATTTAAGATATTAAAAAGTTTAAGAGAGAAGCAAAAAAAGTTCTGCATTACATCAATGTAACTAAGAATGAAATGGACCCATAATATTGACTCCAATTGATAGATAAAGTGGCACATAATGTTCAAGTCATGATGAGAGCCAACTCTAGAATTGCAATGTATACATGTTACTAAATTGTTTGCTTCAAGAACCTGCAATTTATTATTTGATTGTATCTAGTACATCTAATGTACCTTTTCTTGTTCACTACTTGAAACATCTTTTATAAAATTGTATAACTGTATCATGGCTTGTAATCTTTTTTATCAACAAAACTTAGTTTTTTTTTTTGGATGGTCCGGACAAATCCTACTAATCCCACGGATATGCAAGTTCGTCGGGCATCAATAAACAAAAGTTATTAAAATCAACTTATGTAACGTGGTTTAGGGGTAGACAAACGGGAATTAGGGACGGAATTTTACATGAATAAGAACGGAATGAGAATTCGGCAATAGCAAAATATGTCTCATTTATGTCTTATATAAAATTTGGGACGGGAACGGAATGAAAGGAGACGTGATGGGACGGGATGCGATGGAACGGAAACGGGAATTCCCAAAAAATAAACATGCAAACAAATGAAGTAATGAACTATCATAAATGTGTTTTTTTAATTATCGAAAACTTAAAATTTGAAACAACTCAACATAATCTTTAAGATAAACTTCATAGTCATAAATCATCAAAATCAAAATAAACCAAAATAAATTCCATCAATCTCAAATCCTAATAAACCAAGTTAATGCGGTGGACTTTGGAATGGTGAATGATATATGCTTGTTCATTAGACGAAATTAGAATTTTCACATAAATTAATAAATAAAATTGCTCTAAACATATTAAAATTTTGGTTTATTTAAGATTCAATATTTTTAATTTTTATTAGTATATTTATGAGATATATATATATATATAATATTACTCATTATATATTTCGGGAATTTCGGGAATTCTCGAAAATAAACCAAAATAAGAATGAGAATTTTTATATTTTATATTTTCGAATGAGATTTCAGGAATTCACGTGCACGTCTCGTCTCATCGCGTTCCCAAATAAAAATCATAAACTTGTTTCATATAGAAAATACATTCCCATATTGAACAAAAATTTGGGATACGATATGGAACGGAATGGGATGGGACGAAAATTATGTCGATTCCTAAATTGTGGCTTATGTATATGGAATCACACTAAAAACAAAGTTTATATGTAATCATATCATATATAGCTGTCCCAACCCTCTTTTCTCGTTCAGAGACACACCAAAGAAGTCTACTTAATGGTGTTTCTGCTTCATTTCCATTGAGGCTTTACTAGACTAGTTCAACGAATCACACTTTAATTCAGAAAATTAATACATTATAATTAATTAATACATTATAAGAAAACTTATATTCGTTGTTATTATCCGAAATTGAACAGGAAGAATAGTAAATCGCGGCACTATTCGTTAGTCACAACACAACTTAGCATTCATCATTGTTCAAGACACACCAAAGAAGTCTACTTAATGGTGCTTCATTTTCTTCTAGGCTTACTAGACTAGTTCAACGAAGCACACTTTAATTCAGAAAACTAAAACAATAAAAAAACATATATTCGTAGTAACTATCCAAAATTGAACAGGAAAAAACGTTAATCGCGGCATAACTCGTTAATCAAAATTTAGCATTCATCATGGTTCAATAATTCGTTTGGTGATAATCAAACGTTTGGAGAAAGTCTAGCACATACTCAATAAATGAAAGATAAGCAAAGATTTTTTTCGTAGTTACTTATATACATATACTTATATTTATATATATATATATATATATTTAATTAATAACAATTGAAAATCTGATTTTATAGATTCTTTTTAGTATTTGTGCTTCATTTTTAGTAAAACAAAAATTTGAAAAATAAAAGTAAAATAAGTATAAATATATTAATAGGCAGTCTAGAAACTATAAATCAATGACTTCTCAGTTAATCAATTTTTAACCCATTTGGTCAAAATTTGGGGCCACCTGGATATACTTTCAAATTTCAACAGCCTAGAGAGATGCATGTTTGCTGAGATGCATGTTTGATTTTCACACACTATAGCACTCACATGTTAAATACATTAAAACCTCTACAAATTAATATTATTGAAACCAAAATATTTTATAATATTTTATTTATTTATTTTGTTTATTAATTTATAGATATGATATTTGGATGAAACTATCAATTTAGAATTAAAATTTTTTTATTGATTTATCAAAGTATTCATTTATCGAATATTAATTTATACAAGTTTCACTGTATATCGCTAGTCGTTAGCGTTTGAGGTGGACCTAATACTTACTAAAATAGAAAATTAAACAGATTTAATCAAAGACTAGTTTCTTTTATCATTTTTAGGTTTAAAATTTTAATATTATAAAGTTATCATACATATATACAATTGATAATATGGTTGATTAGGTTTTGATTTCATCAACACTTTGGTCCCGTTTTCTATTTTGGTATCAATTAGGGTTCAAAATCATAGACTAAATGTATAACGATTAAAGATAAATGGATTGTTACCAGATTTTTTGTAATTGGACCATATTTTAGATTATGGAAAAAATTGGTTAGACGGAGATTCATCGATTTAAGCGGCAGTTAATCGGAGAACCAATTTTTATAACCATATATACTTATTACACAGTATATTACCGCGTAGTAATTAGACAAACGATTAATCCACTAGACAGCCAAGTTTTAAAAGAAGGCCACTCACCGATTACATTTGTTTTGTTTCTTTAGGAAATCTAGTGAACAAACGCGTAGTGAACTTACATATATAGCCTCACTTTGCGTTGGTATTTCTACTTGAAGAGAGGGTTAGTTTTGTCATTTTATATTTCGGTTGCTTTGTTTGACCACTACTAACATACATATCCCAACACGGAACCGTGTATGCCTTTGCTTGTTTACTTAGTCGCGAGGGAATATCATCTTTCTTTCCCTTTTTCTTTTAGCAATGCTCTATATCCTCTTTAACAGACTCCAAATTTGAGATGATCAATTCAAAAGCTTTTCATCTCTCTCGTCGTACCATTCAAAAAATTCAACAATAACAATAACTTGAGTTTATTTGCTTTCGCACAAAATTGGGGTTCGTAGATTGATTTTGATATATGAAAACGATAATCTCAAGCCAAATTTGAGAGCATTCTTTAATAACTTGCATGTGCATGTGATGTTTTTCTTCTACTTAAGACCGATTTTAAGAAAAGCATCTCTATTAGAGCAAAAATATATACTTTTTTTTTTTGGTAAATGCAAATATATATATTTACTTGGATGGATTAAAAAAATAATATGAAAAAACTACATCCATCCAATTATATTTGCTCTAATATAATTGAGAAATGATAGTTTTTTGAAAATAAGCTTTCAAACAAGCGAGTAAGGATGAATATAAAATAGTAAAATACAAATTATATTGTTGGTTTTTTTCTATGAAACTAAGATTGATTCACGCTTATACCGATATTTGAAATGAACCACTGATTGATTTTGAACTTGTTTAGCTCAGTTGTGAGTTTGTGTTAGGAGGCAGATGAAAATTGAAACAACCAATTCTGGTTTTTATAAAATATGTTCATGCTACTGTTCTAGTGTAATTATCAATACGAGAAACTTCTGGTTTGTGGAGATCTCGTGTGTACGAGCTTCTGTTATAGTGAATTGTCAGATCCTGATATGGACAAAACATAAAATCAATCATATCGATTGGTCTGAACTCATAAAATCTCGCATCGACATGGTTTTTTTTTTTCGTTTGTGTGTTGATTTCTTTCTCTTTAAGTTATGATCATATTCTTTAAAAGAAAAAAAAAGTTAAGATCTTATTTCTGCCTCATTTGCGATTGTTCTTGAGTCATGAATAGATTAAACATTTATATATACATATTTTTTTTTCTCTTAATACTTTGTTCGTCTTGATTTCATCATGTATATATATTGATAAATTATATTTCTTACACCATAATATGGCTACATGAGTCTATATTCGAATAACAAAATATAAAACTTGGAAAAATACGTACCACGAAGCACGAGCGGTAGTTACAGTCATTAAGATTTTAAATATTCGAGCTAATTCATTGCTTTTCAAAAGATTAAAAAAAAAATTGTAATAAAACTTAAAGAAATGTATTGCGAATTTGCCATGGATCGACGACCGACATATCAAACTTTATTATTTCAAACATTTATGAATAAAATTTTCAACGTTAACGACTTTAAATTAAAATTAGAGGAATCTCTATAAAATTTCACCGCTTCACACACACTAAAATTCAAAAATAATATATTTCAACCAAACTTCCCCAACATATATAAATACATCCAACTTTATGACACATTTCACATTATCCAATTAATAAACAAAAAAAAAAACAGAGAAAATGGGAAACAGCATAACTATGAAGCGAAAGAGAGCAAAAGTAATGAAAATCGACGGCGAAACTTTCCGGTTAAATACTCCGACGACGGCTAGAGAAGTCACGGCGGACTATCCTGGTTACGTTCTACTAGATTCCGAAGCCGTTAAACATTTTGGAGTTCGCGCTAAGCCGCTTGAGCCGAGTCAGATCTTAAAGCCAAAGAAGACTTATTTCCTCGTTGAGCTTCCCAAGTTTCCGCCGGAGAAGACACCGGAGACGGATAATAAGCTACCGTACAGGAGAGTAATGTCAGGAATCCACGTCGGCGCGAAGGAGCGGTTAGAAATGTTGATGTTGTCTCGGAGAACGGTCTCCGACGTTACGACCGTTAGATCTGACGGCGGAGATGGGCCTATGCTTGGGCCTGGTCAGACGAGTGTGAGGCTGAGGTTGCCTCGATCTCAGATCACGAAGCTTATGGAGGAGAGTCATGATACTTCGGAGATCGCTGAGAAGATTTTAGGTATTTATATGGAGCGTTCCGGCGAGATTTGCGGCGGTGATGGACGCCGGAAACTTGGAAGCGGGGAGATTAAGGCACGTGAGGTAATTCTTGTTTTGGACTTTGAATTTTGGTCAAAATATTTTACGGCGTTAATTTTGTTCTTTGACTTGAAAATTTAAGACAATTTCAACGTAATAGAATCTAGAAGCGACATAAGAAAAAGAAAAAAACAGTACAATAATGTCAACTACTCAAACCGGTTCTAGGGAAATGAATACATGCTATATAGCATTTTTACTGTAAACAATCATAAAATGGGTTTTAAAAAATGAACTTTGGTCTAAAATTTCTCGGATATAAAAAGAATTAGTAATAATAATGTCAGCTATCACTGGTCCGTAATTTAGTATTATATCCGGGAATTAAGCAAATAATTTAATTTATAGTTTATTGCAGTGGAGTTTCTATATTAATGTACAAGACAAGAAACAGAATTTTAATGTTTTAGACATTACTTTGGAAGTGATTAGAGTACATCTACTATATTATTATTGAACCCACTAGGCCACTAGCTAGGGTATATGTAAATTATCTATTTAGGTCATCTATAAACGTGAGTATGACGTACTACGTAATATATTACAAAAGATTTACGTACGCATTTTTTTTTTGTGTCAAGGACATTCACATAGTATCTATATAGATGCATGTGAATGAATAGAGAACTTTAAATAGTCAAAACATTTATAGTTAGATTGACAAAAGGTACTTGTAAACCGGTTTCACATATCTTGAAATTGCATGTGTATGTCTCATATAGTCGTCATATAACTACTACATTGTAAAACCAAAACTACAAAAAAAACTACTACACTCTAGAAGGAAGAATATGCTTAGAACTACATTATTATTAGTTAATGTAATACCTTTTGGTGTGATTTTGATAGATTACTATGTAGTGATAATTGAAAAAAAAAACAACAAAGGGTGATACTTTTAAAAAAGTAATGGTTCTTTTTTTTGTTTTTTTTGGGGTAAAAAGTGGTGCATTTTACTATGCTTGTTTTTTTCTAAAATGTGATAGTATGTAAATTTGCATATTATTGGATGAATTAACATTAGTTTTAGAAAACACGTGTAATAATACGCATAATTTATAGTATAAGAAATTACTAATTACCGATTCTTGCAAATAGAAGCTTCGACGACGTTTTCAAAAAATTGTTTAGGGGACAACAGTTTTTCATAAGGTTTACAAGTATATGAAAATCTCGAGAAATTTTTTTTTGATGAAATATTATATTTATACCAATGATGAAGATCTTCTTGATCACCAAATAATTTGTCGATTTGTTTGGCTAATCATAAATCATTTTTTTTTTGTAAATTAGTTAAGAGTCAAAGAAGAAATAGTAATTAATTAAACATGTGCAGAAGCAGGTGAGTTTCGCCGGAGAAGGTGGAAGGGAGCTTCCTGTTCTATGGAGCAGAAGTGGGAAATAATCATCCAATAGACAACAAGTTCTCTTTTTCTTTTTTGGAACCCTTTTTTTGTTCTTCTTATATTGTGGTAGGACTCTCTTGTGTATATATATCTTTTATAGATTATTTGGAACTGTTTGTTTTGTTTTCCTTTTCGTTATTTAGCCCTTTCATACTTTTAAGATATAAGAAATTATAGGGGCTAATAGAGATGGTTTGGTGGTATCTACCGCCTACCCTACCAATTACCAAATAATCAACGATTATTACTATATGCAATCAACTTTGTTTAGACTTATTAAAATTCCCAAAACTATTGGATTTCGAAGAATCTAAAGAAAAATATATAAAATGATATTTGCCATTACTAGAAATAATTAAGGAAAAAAAAAAGTAAAAAGTTTTGAGCAGTCCACTAGACGCGAGATGAATGATTGCCCATTGTGGTTATATGATACGAGTTGATAAAAGTTGGTTGGTATTAAGAAAGATAGCGATAAAATATGAGAGTATACTTTTTTTTTTTTTT
>VBRH01000892.1:20517-31340 GCA_014578085.1 Cardamine resedifolia | reverse complement strand
TTATAGTTTTTTTTATTAGTTAGACACTAAAAATTCTAACTTGTGTTCTTTTGATAGAGTTTATAAATTCAAATGATTATGGAATTTTGGTGAAAAGAGTTGGCTTAACTTTGGAGGAAGAAGAGTGAAAGGTAAAAAAATTTCAAAAGAATTAGTTTGTTAGTAACTGAGCATTAATCAGCATTGAAACATAGGTTTTTTATGCATTAGTAATTGAAAATTGTCTTTGATATGTTCTTAATCTTGTGATTTGCAGATTTGGGTAAGCAGTGCTCAACTTTTGATTGGTCGAAAGCAGATGGAGGATGTTGTTGATATGTCCTCTTTTTGTTATTCTTGTACTCTTGGATTTTTTTTTCTTTTCTCAGACTTGGGTTTTTAGGAATTTGTCAATTTCGTTTTTCTTACAAATATTCATGTATCGCTGTTTTAATTTGTAATGACTATTGAAGTAGCGGGCCAAATAAACCGTAAGTATTGAAATTTGTACGGATACTTACTTGCAATTTCAAGTACCAAGTACGGGGAAAAAAATACCCGTCCGAAACAAGGCAAGTATCAAGTATATCAAAAAATCTGGGTATCCGGCCTTTGTCCAGGCCTAGTTTTAACAGTGTACAAAAATAGTGTACGATACGGTCTATATAAATATTTTTGGATGTACAGAATCAGTGTACGGATATAGTGTATATGATAATTTTTGGTTATATATTTATACAAAATGAGATTTTTTTAGATTTAAAAAAGATTTTGAAAAATATAATTTTATTTTTAAATTTTATTTATGTTTTATTTGTAAGATAATGATGAAAAAAAATGGAAAGAATAAATAAAATAAAGAAAAGAAATCGATAAGAATAAGAATGAGAGAGAAAATTGTCAGAAAAAAAAATGAGCATGAGAGAGGTTGAGAGGAGGAGACAAGGGAGAAAGAAGAATAGATAGAGTGATAGACATATGAGAGATATAGTAAGAATAACTCTTTCACCAATTGTAAATAGTATTTTACTTTTTAATATAATTATTTTCAAAAGTACCATATACCAATTCACCCAGAAAATATACATCTGGCAAAAAAGATAATTAGTGACCGTTAGATTAATAAACAGCTGGCAAAAAGATGTTTAGTGACCGTTAGATTAATAAACAGCTGGCAAAAAGTTGTTTAGTGACCGTTAGACTAATAAACAGCGAGCAAAGAGATGTTTAGTGACTGTTATAATAGAAATCTAATTGCATTCGGTCTCATTAAACAGTGTTGGGCTTAAATAAACATCATCATTAGCCCATACTTTTCCTTTTTAACTAGGAAAAATATTCAAGAAGAAAGTAAAATACAAGTGATTGCTCACATTTTGCTAATTGACTATTTTCATAAACACTGTTAAGTAAAGCAAATGAAAATCGGAAAACAAAATCTCGGGTCTTTTGATTTATAATTTCGAATCACAAAATCTGGTATTTCAGAAATATTAGGTATTTAATGACAATGAAAAATATGTACACAATCACGAAACACTTTTAGTTTGTATGGACTAGTTTTCTGATTGGATACAATACTGACATCACAAATACATCATGGAGAGCTGTTATAAGAATGGGAAAATAACTAAATATAATAAACCAACCACAATATTTTCCATTCATCCATATTTGTTTTGGTTAAAACCCAAATTTTTATAATGAACATAAATAACACAAAGATCAAAGGGTTTATCAACCAACAGCTTCTAACAACACGTCTTGAACCATCACTACGATTCCAATTAAGAGTTAACTTACAAATCTTAATCCTTCTTCTTGTTCAGAGCACCTCTTGGAATCTTGCTCATCACCTTACTCAAAACCTTCTCATCTAGTACTGCATATTGCTTCTTGATCTCCTTCATCGCTTTCTCACCAAAGGCATCTACTTTGTCCTCATACTTTTCATAGAGCACGGGAATGGTAAAGAGAAGGACAGTAGCTGGAAGCAAAAGAAGAAAGGCTAGTTATAAAGCTATGCAAGTGTGATTCCTGTCAGATTGAAATGCAGTAAGATGTGTATGAATCGTTACCAATATAGAACAATGTCAAGAAGTTACAGTAGCTGCCGATAACAGACAAAACCCACAAGCCAGTAATCACCTAAAACATGTACAAGCAAGTGTTAGTGCTTACAAGGAACATCAGAGCATAAGAAAATAACCCTTTAAGTAACATGAAAGATACCAAGATAAATTTCTTGAGATCTCTTCCTGATGCAATGTTCCTAAGAACAGTAAAGCCGCGATTGATTTCAATCCTTAATCCAGAAACAAGCTGAAGAATAGGATCCTCGGGGATATGAACTTCCGGGATATGAGGAGTTGCCCTGAAAATGTATTAATCAGTTGATACGTCATTATCTCATACTCGTACTCAAACATGTAAAGGATGTTTTTAAAAAAACTTACTTGTGAATGAAGGTACAAGCATTAGACCACAAGAACAATGCAGCAAGAGCAATAATCAAGAAGTGACAGAGAAACGGAAGAAGATGATATTCGATTAACTCGAATAAGATCCAAGTTGCAGTTACAGCACCAAATACTCCACCAGATACCTTCTTGTTCCTCCAAAGGAAAATATCAGCAGCTACATAACAAAACATTAAATCCAGATTTAACCAATCTGTTAAAATTTTCCACAATACTCTCTCAGATTCAAGAAGCAAGATCATATAACAATAAACAAATCACACTGATCAAAGATTTAGCATACAACATTTGAGCTAAGCAACAAAATTAGTATAAGACTTTTGACTCAAATTAGCAAATCCACTAAGTTCCAGCTTCAAAATCACTCAGGGGAATTCTAAAACAGCTAATTAGAGAAGACAGAGCTAAGCAAAATTATGAAAATCACTGTATAAGACACTAAATCGAGAAAAATCAGACTTCAATATGAAATGAAAGAGATAGATCCATACGTTTTCCTCCGCCGAGAACCTTATGAACAGGTTTGTCTCTTCCGAAAAGTCGGTAGATCTTTGACTTGAAGGATGATGACGATTTCTTATCGTCATCGGAATCAGAAAAAGAAGATGAGTCACCATGACCATGGATCTTCTCAACAATCTTATCCAAGAGCGATTCACCAGTCGACTCTTCGTGCTTGTGTTCTTCCACCATTGTTGATTCAAAAAACCCTAAATTCTTACTGGAGAGTGAAGAGTGAAGAGTGAGAGACAGAAAATAAAATAAGAGCGTGTATTTTAGATTTAATATCATCCGTTGATTTCTGTAACTCGATCCAGTCCGTTGGTTTATTTGGATCCGGGCCTTCGAGCAGGTAGTCGTCCACGGTGGAAATTCAAATTTATTTTTCTAACAGATGTAACATATTTTGGAATGGAACTAACGGTCGTTATTCAGTGTGATTGTGTGAATATTCCTGATAACGTCTCCGTTAGTGGATCGTCAGCTCAGCTGTCAGCAGATGAGATCTATTAGTATTGGGCCCTTTAGATCGTTAGTATATTAACGGATGAGCCGAACCTGCATCAAGTATAGNNTTTTTTTTTTTTTTTAATCATCACATAAAAAGTGTAGTTTCTAGAAAATAATTTGTCTTACGCTAATTAAAAGATTAGCAAAAATAATGTGAATATTAGAATCATTGTTCTTTTTAGTTTCATTTTCGAATTTTTCCATCTCCGACTAAAAATAATGAAAATTTTTTTAATCATCACATAAAAAGTGTAGTTTCTAGAAAATAATTTTATCCACTATGAGTATGAGCCAAACTGTCGTTTTTAGAATTTAAAAATCGTAGAAAAATAGATAAAGAAGAATGAAGAAATGAGACCTTGAGTTTTAGGAATTCGTTCAAATTAATGTGTAGACAAATGTTGGCTTATTGTATTGAAATTGACGTCGTTTTTACTAATTTTGAATAATATGTGTAGAAAATTATTTCTATCTTCTGGTACTAAACCATGCACATCATAATCCACACAGTCACGAAGACTTCCACCAATTTGTCTTACGCTAATTAAAAGATTAGCAAAAATAATGTGAATATTAGAATCATTGTTCTTTTTAGTTTCATTTTCGAATTTTTCCATCTCCGACTAAATTTGTATGTCTTGAAACTTTACATTTTTTTTTTTAATATTACTCTTATTTCAACAGTATAGGTCCTCTTCTTTATATCCAATCAAATCCGTATCTTAATTAATTTACTTCTTACAATGCAGGTATATAATGTATAATATTGCTTCTTCTGAGTCGTGATTTAAAAATGATCGCTTGTATTTTCAGTTTTGAAAATTAACAGATAAATAGAATCACGACGTTTTAAATTTTGAACATGACGAAGATTGTGTCCATAAGAATTAGTAATGGTTTGTTTGGGGCCTAGGACTCAATGGGCCTATTATGAAGGCTTTTTGTTGTTGTGTAACATATAGGTTGGTGCCAAGTGTCAACTCACTCACTAACGGTAATATAGTTGAGACTCAAATTTTACAACGGTAATAAAATATAGACGTTAGAAAATTAGCCGTTGATAGAACAAATCCAAGTTTGCCTATATATATAAGTGTGACTCGTGCCCTTAACCTTAAGCATCTCAAAATCACTTATTCTTCTTCTTTTTGTTCTGTTATTATATTTTTTTATCATTCTATTAGTATCAGAAAGCAAAGCAAAGACTCGTTCTTTTACTTCGTTAAAAACCCAAAGAGAAAGAAGTGAAGTCTTAGCCTCAGCCAATGAAGCCTCCTTTCTTGTTTCCTTCGACATGACCAGAACACCGAAAGATTCTATCACACTGAGCTTGTTCTCCAAGATGCATCACCAACCTAATCTTATCCCTTGTGCTTTGGGGTCTCCTTAGCTCTCTCTCGCTTGTCTTTTCTTTTCTCTTCCCTGCAACATTTTCATCATTTATGGACAAATGGGATTATGATACAACAATTTACATTAAAAGGTCTTCTCTTTTGTCAGTCAAGAAAACACTGAACCTTTTGTTTTACCTAGCTTGAGCAACTTCATTCTTCCATTGTGATCTCTTCTTCTTTTGCTTCCTGGGTTCTTCCGCAGTACCATTTTGTGTTATTGTGTTTTTATTCCTTTTGCCTTTGAAGATCTCCTTTGATCTTGGAATTTTTGGTTTGTTCTTGTTATCTATAGAGTTACTGGCTCGCTTGGATTGCCCATTGGCAACAGAAGGCTTCTCCAACTCCTCAATAGCCTCATCATCAGTAGAGGATACCTGAGCTTGCTCCATTGTTTCCACTGACTCATTAGTTTCTGGAGGCTGCATTGCATTGCTCATCTTCTTCAGCTGCGGAACCAAAAAAGAAGACGAATATACCTTATTGGTTTGATCACTATTATATTAACATATATTCTTCCATCCGCATTAAATGGTCAAATATTTCGCAAGGAAAAGCTATACATAGGCTGCAATTATATGTGTACCTTCGCCACAAAGAATCCGTCCATGTTGTGTAGGTGAGGATAGAACCGTCGAGTCTTCTCTAAAGAAGGGTGGAATCGGTGTTCACTAAATCGGACAAATCTGATGACATGAAACAAAACATTTGTGTTTATACGAAGAATCATGAAATGTTCTATGCAAATGAAATTGTATATTACCCTGGTTGGCCAAAATCAAGTCCACATGGAACGAGTTTCACATCCCTCATTTTTAGGGCATAATCAATGACAGCTTCGTTCTGCAATATTTTTGTTGTACAAATGAAAATAGTGACAACAAATGAAGATGGTAGAAAACAAGAAAAGTGGGAAAGAAAAAGTGTACAGTTCACCAACCTCAGGAATCATAATTGAGCATGTTGTGAGTAAACGATATATCCACCAGTTTTGGAATTGGCGTCCACCAAATCAATTGCACCAAGTATAAGTTGCTATGCACAAAAAAGAGAGGATAAACGGCTCATTGGGATAGATGTATATGAATAATACCCCCCCCTAGAAACGTATAAGAGGTTTTGGCCTCGTACGGCTCGAGAAAAAAAAAGAGAATGAGTAGAAGTTAACTCTCTCTGTATAAAATTCAAATATTAAATAGATTAATATAAAAAGGGAAAATCCCATTAAAAACTTCGAAGGTGGCAATCACTTCCATTTTAAACCTTCAAGGTTTTTGACTTCCACTTTAAACCTTCAAGGTTTTTGACTTCCATTTTAAACCTCAAAGGTGAAATTTTTGTTTGTTTAAACCCTCAAAGTGACATTGCGGTTCGCACTGACACATCAAATGACAGAACAGTTAACTCCGTTGACAAAATTGTTAATTTCATTACCAAAACAGTTAACTCGCTTCAATTAGAGATCCGTTAATATCTACTATTAACCAAAATTCACTTATCCAAATACTTAATTTCTATTACCCAAATATCTATAGTATATTTAAAATTCGCATGTGATTATAAAATTTGACGGATTTAACTATTTTTCAATGGAATTAACAATTTTGTCAACGGAGTTAACTGTTCCGTCATTTGATGTGTTAGTGCGAACCGCAATGTCACTTTGAGGGTTTAAACAAGCAAAAGTTTCACCTTAGAGGTTTAAAATGGAAGTGGTTGCCACCTTGGAGGCTTAAAGTGGAAGTTAAAAACCTTGAAGGTTTAAAATGGAAGTGGTTGTCACCTTGGAGGTTTAAAATGAAATCAATTAGCCAGTAGGGTTAGCATTACAAACCACATGCATCCTCCTTTATCTCTTCACAGTAAGATGGTATAAAAGGCGCTCATGCCATTTTCATGTTTAAATATTTGTCTTGGAATGTAAAGAATGATTTTCGTTGATAACTGTTTAAGGCAACAGCATACCTTTTGCAGATGGGAAATTTTCTTTATGTCATCAGCACTTTTGGAAGTTTTAACCGATTCATCTTTTGATATGACCTGCATTGTGTAGAAGTGGGGAATGGATTACAAACACAGAAGTTTAATTAAGAGAATATAAGAGGGTCGAGTCCGAAGTTTCTTACTCCAGTTCCACTGCAAGGAGCATCCAACAATACTCTATCAACTGAGTTCTGACCTAAAGCCTTAAGTAGCTGAAAGACAAAGAAATGATATAAACAAGAAATGCAAAAGGATAATAGAGAAGTTGTCTTGAAAACTAAATTACTTGATGCAATTACAGTGTAGCCAGTAGTTATTGATTTGATTGAGCTGAGGGTTTACAACCAATTTGCAGTCATTAACATCCTCAAACAAGTATCGACCAAAGAAGAATGAATGTTCAAGAAGCTAACCTCTCTTCCATCGTAGTTACAAACTATGGTATTTGTCACGCCCATGCGATGCAGATTGGCAGAAAGTGACTTAAGCCTCGGTACTTTCATCTCGTTTGCATATATTATGCCTGATTATATTGTCATCATAACATTAGGAAAACTGACTAACATTGTGGGACTATGAGGAATAAGGATCCAATGAATGCATACCTGTATTTTTCATTAGCGCAGCAACATAAGTTGTTTTACCACCAGGGGCAGCACTGCAGTAACATAAACACCTAGTTATAGATACCACAAACACTAGTTGCATATGCTCACATGACGGGTCAGTCAAATTGGGTTTTACGTTGCTTTTCTGTTTTAATAGCACTTTACATCATAACAAATGATTAATATCACAAAAAAGACACTCAAATATCAACTTTAGGTACCACTTGGTGACCATATAAGGTTGCTTTAGACACAAATATAGTTTATTAATGTAAAGATGAATACTTACGCCATGTCCACAATTCGCTCCTTTTCTCGAGGAGCAAGTGCCATCACTGGCAAGAAGGAACTAGCACTTTGCAACTATAAAAGTACCAAGAACAGACTAAGTAAACAATTAATAATACTCATAAATACAAAAAATCCGGAGATCACGTACCATATAGAAACCAGCCAAATATTCAGGAGTTGCACCAATCGGAACTTGTGAATCATAAACAACAAGTCCAACCTAAAATTATCAAGACACGATCAACTACAGATGGTCCAGAAAATAGGTTTTGCAAATCGAATGAGAGACAAACTGCAAATACTACTTACTTTTGACCACTTGCTTAGTGGGTCTAGATTAACTCCTCTGTTCAAAAGTACATCAGCCAGATCCCGTCTCCGAGTCTTAACCAAAACAAACATAAGCATAAATCGCATACCTCAACAGTTGAGAAATACTTATTTCTAGACACTCCAAAGCACAATCAAGCTCACCTTAAGAGTGTTAGTACGTATAGATGTAGGCCTTTTCTTTTCAAAAGCTTCGATTAGTTCCATGAGTTCAACAACAGGAAACATCTACCAAAAGATCACAATTAATAAAAAAACATAAGTAACAGAAATCCTACACATAACTTTAGACAAAAGTGGACGTAAAGAGTGAAGTCAGAGACTAGTGAATAACCTCAATCAAAGTTCCAATAAGAAAGTCATTATAGCCGTAATAAGAACCAAGATCAGCTTTAAGTTGTTCAACATAATCCTTCCTCTTGGCTCCGTTTGGCCTCAAATCCTTAAAATTAGACAGCACTCTAACAACTGAAACATAGAGTAGTACCATTAAACTAAGAACCGTGAGGATGATTCCTTAGGAGATCCGAAACAATCCTAATAATAACATTACACCAAAGAATCTTACAAGGAACAAAATTCGAAAATGTTACTCACTCTCTCTTATCCTCATTTGCAAGCTAGGAAGATCTGGTGGCCTACGTGCCTCATCTTCAAGTTCCTGAAAAATGTACAATACTAGCAAAGATCAGTTGCTTATAACCCAAGTGAATTTGATTCCACGAAACCATAGCTGAAGCAGAGCCAGAAAATGAAAAAAAAATGTACCTTTTTGGTAGGCAGCTGAAACTCATCAGGTTGTTCCTTAATGTTCATCTTGAATTCATCATTTGCATCTTGTTCCTCCCTTTTACGTTCTTCATCATTAGCTCTAGATTTCTTCTCGATATCGGATCCATCAGAGTCAGAATCCAAATCAGAACCCAAAGGTCTCTCCTCATCATCGCCACTACCATCAAGAAAGTCGTCAGCCAATGGTTCTGCATCATCATCATCGTTTTCTTCTTCATCACTATCTGAGAATAATAAGTCAGAACCTGATTCATCTCCTTCTTCAGACTGTTCATTCTCTTCTTCTTCCTCGTCCGTGGAAACTTCAGGATTCTCGGGGAGCTTCTCCTCCGAAATAAATTTCCTCTGCTTCTTCAATGGAGGCTTCTGAGATTTTACCGCCTTCTTCAGTGAAGGGGTAGTATGCGACTTCATCCGTTTATTCAGTGGCGGAGTCTGTGAATTGGCGCCCTTCTTCTTGTTACGCGTAAGAGCAGCCATGGAAACAGTTTGGGCAGCTTAGGGCTTATCGCGGCGGGGGCTTTAGCTGAGCAGAAGAAGTAGAGAAAGTGGAAGGTAGAGAAGAAGAAGAAGGTACACAAGTGGTAAAAGAGAGTAAGCAACATTGTTTAGTGGGCTGAGTAGTACTATCCGATAAACTGATAATGGCCCGTAGTCTAAGTTATTATTTGTTAGCCCAATATATTATGATCCAATCCATTCAATTCATAAACTATATATCATATAAAACTTTTCTTTTAATGCTTAAAACGAAAAAAAAGTTAATTTAATAAGATAAAGGTTTGTTTAGGTAAATTAAAAATGCTAACATTTTTTATTACAAATAGTAAAATATTAATAAAAATGGATGAAAATATAATACGCTATTGTATATAATATACTTTTAATTTTACGTATATTTGGCATTATTATAAATAAATATATCAGTATTTAATGTGTTAAAAAATAATATAGAATTCTAAATATTATATCATATATATTCATTAACATAAATAGAAAAACATTTTATAAATCATTTATTCATATAAAAATCTAATACATGGAAATCAACTATTTTGCAACATTTGGATGGTATAATTGAAAGCATATAAACATATTATTTTATAAAATTGGATGTTCATAATAAAAAAATAGCATACTACAGAAAAAAATCACTCATTCCGTAACGGTTGAATGAAATGGATCAAATTTCTAAAATAGTCGAGAGTTACTTTTGTTCACTTGAAAATTTTCTTAAATGGCCTATTTTCCATTGTTTAAGACTCACTAAGTTTACGATTATAATCCAAATGATACATGTAAGAGTATATCTGTATATGTGTGTTTTACATATACGTGTCAAAATATTGCTTACCATATATATATAACCTCTAAAGAATAACCGTTTTAGTTATTTGAAAATTGGCGTGAAAAGAACTGTGGAAAATATATTTGTCATTAGCAGCTACTAAGTGATATTAACTTAATGAAAATCTACTTATTCACCTACAAACTATATATTAATTGAGAAATTACTTTAGTCAAATGGTCGGTTCTACCTCTGTGGCCTTTCCACCAGAGTCCGTGAAATAAGTATTTGATTATGGATTAATCCTTGTTAATTTTCTAAAATTAATTTTAAACAATGAATGCAGTTTCTTTTTTTTCTTTTTTTATGTAAACACAAATTTTACATTGGTGACTTCAAATCCCAATTATCTAAATAATTTGATTGGTTGAAATCTTTTCGGAAATTTTTACTAGAAATTATCAATTTGCAGGTCATTTACTTTGTGACAAAATTTTGCAGGCTATTTATAGACGCTGACATGAAACGGACTGAAAAAGACAGTGTATCTATAGTGGTTATAAACAGCAAACTGAATAAAAGTGGAAGAATGCGTTTCATATTGTATAACCAATAGATTAAGGAAACATTGCTACATATAACAAATTGGTAATCCAAAAAAAAAAAAAAA
>VBRH01000891.1:0-15908 GCA_014578085.1 Cardamine resedifolia | reverse complement strand
AAAAAAAAAAAAAAAAAAAAAAAAAAAAAACATGAAGTAGAGAAACTTAAAGTCTTATCATAAAAACCAAAAACAAAATAAAAAGTCTTATCATAGCAAACCGACCGGTTTAAGTTAACTGGCCAACCTAAATCCGAACACTTAAACCAAAACCTGCTTTAACTGTACATTTGTGAGCGCTTCTTCTTCACCAACTACCCCTGCTTCTGCTTCATCTTCATCTTCATCTTCAGCTTCGCGAGAGGGAGAGAGATCGCGCCGGCAAATATCTGCATTTACCGACATCGACATGTTAAACTCTGTGGCATTAGTGTTTTTCACCATTCTTTTCCTCCAATCACACATCTTCATCTCCGATGCAATCCCAATTCCATCAACGAACAGTGAGATCGACGCAATGCTTGTCCGAAACAGCTTAATCGGAGAAGATGAAGACCTAATGCCATCAGAGATCAGCCGGAGGGTGCTGATGACACAGAAACGTTACATCGGCTACGAAACCCTAAAGAGAGACATGGTTCCTTGTCAGAAACCAGGAGCTTCTTACTACGATTGTCGCTCTGGGCAAGCCAATTCTTACAGTAGAGGTTGCGACACCATTACAAGGTGTGCTAGAGACAGCAGCGACATCAACACCTGAAGACCTGAAGATTCAATTCAAGAAATTTGGAAGCTTTTTTGGGGTTAAATGTGAAATTCAGAGGTAAGTAAATTATATATGATTAAGCTTTTGTATTGTTGCTGTTGTAATATATTATGTCTTTGAGACATAAGAATTGTTATATATATGTAATACTGCAACTATTTTGGTTATTAATGCTGAATTATTGAGATCTATTATGTTTATATGAAGTCTTTAGTAGATTGATTGATGAATTTGGGTGTTTTGTTTGCTTGTTTTTGGGTAATTATGGACCAAATTAGAAACTTTTCACAGGGGGATTTAGAGATTGTTTGATGGTTCTTGTTTCAATATCAAAAGAACAAAACCAATCTGAACATTTTTCAAGTATGTCGTTTCAAGATTGAAAACAAAGATTGAGTTTTCGCTATAACTCTAGTTAGTAATAAAACCAGAGTTGGAACTTCAGGTTAAAGACTTGCAAACAAATGTTAAACAAGATTGTCGAAAAAGACAATCCAAAAAAGCCACTCAAGAGTAGTGAAATTCCTCATCTTTATTTCTGTGTTTATGAGTTTAGATATCTGATAATGGCGTCTTATCTGGAATTTGTTGACGCTTATTATATTTGTTGGATATAATCAGCGTTGATAATTTGGATTAGAAAAGCTATTCTTGTTGATGAAGATTTCAAAGTGTGTTGTACGGCTGAGATTTATCCCAAGTCATTGACTACTAGAAAGTCAAATCCCTTGCTCTTTCTATCTTCCTCTCTGTTTGAACATTTTAATGTTGTGACTGTAAAAGTTTTGATTGACAGATTCTCTCGAAGAAACACAAGTTGATTTTCTGACCAAGACACTATAACAGATTTATTCATGGGTCAACTTCGTACTTGTGAAGTTACAATAGAAAAAAAAAAACATTTACTCATTCCTTCCATTGATTTCCTTGTTTTTCTTTTTTTTTGAAAATTTCAAGAGCCAAGGCATCTTGCCATGTTGCCGTGTTGCCAGAGGCTTGGCTTCCTTATATATAAATATATGATGTTTCGCTCAAAGTCGGGCATTGGTAATGTTTTGATATCTAAGTAACATGAATCATCTTCATTGGCTTTTGGTGCTGGTATTAGGAGTTTTTGCCATTATTCCACTTGTTCAAGCTCAGGATCAACAAGGTATCTATATCTTAATGATTTATTTATGTATATACCTCTTATTCTCCTTACTTCTTCGAGCCTTGATTATATGTTTGTACCTGAGAGGCTTTTGATTCTCACTCTCTTTACAGGGTTCATCAGTTTGGATTGCGGGCTACCTGATACTGAATTGTCTCCTTACACTGAGTCAAATACCAGATTAAGGTTCTCATCGGATTCAAAGTTCATCAAGACTGGAAAAATTGGTAAAATCCAGGCAGATCTTGAGAGTAACTACTTGGAGCCATACACGAGGTTGAGATATTTTCCGGATGGGATGCGGAACTGTTATAGTCTGAGTGTTGACAAGGACAAAAAATATGTTATCAGGGCAACATTTGTTTATGGAAATTACGACGGTATAAACGCTAACCCGCAGTTTGATCTGCATCTAGGCCCTAATCCATGGGCAACAATAGATTTGAAAAAATGGGTGAATGGTACATATGTTGAGATCCTTCACGTTCCACAATCAAACTCTTTGAAGATTTGTCTTGTTAAGATAGGGCCGACTACACCGATGATTTCAGCCTTGGAATTAAGGCCTTTGGACAACAATATTTCTTATCTCACAAAGTCGGGTTCCTTGAAGCTTTTCACTCGGATTTATCTCAACAAGGAAAATGAACCTTTACGGTTAGTTAACATCAATAGACATGCTCTCTTTCTTTTTTTACTCTGCTTTGTTCTAAACTGAGAGCGTCTGCATAGCTTGTTGTTCTATTAGTCTGGTTCTTTGTTTCTTGTTGTAGCGTTGTCTTTGTTTCTAGATTTTCGGTCTTTCCGTATTCTTTGTTGTCTCTGTAATCGTTGTCACAAATTGAAAACGGTATAAAACTTACATTACTACTGTCCAAGAGAAAACAAAAAATGATGGCACCCATATTCATTTGCTTATTCAATGCTAATGCAAACATTTTTTTGTGTAGGTACCCGGATGATTTCTATGATCGTCGATGGTATTCATATTTTAAGACCTCTTGGACCCAGGTTTCCACGAGCCTCAGTATCGACAATAGAAACGTTATTTATCCACCGAAAGTTGCACTAAAAAAGGCTGCAGTACCTACCAATTCCAGTGAGCCATTGATGATTAGTTGGCTTTCAGATAATGTTGGGGACTTATATTACGCGTACTTCCACTTCGTCGAGTTACAAGATTTAGGTATCAATGATATCAGGGAATTTGACATGTTCTGGGACGGAGATAATGTTGGTGAAAATCTCATTCCTCCAAAGTTACAGGTAATAACTTGGCACACTGTGAGTCCATGGACTTGCAAAGGAGGGAGATGCATTATCCAGTTGGTAAGAACCCCAAGATCAACTCTTCCTCCCATACTTAACGCTCTTGAAGTTTTCACAGTTATCCAATTTCCACAATCAGAAACAAATGAAAATGATGGTACGTCAACTAAGTCTTACCACTGTTATGTATTTAAGCTCCATTAATTAATTATCTTCGTAATACAGAATTTGACATCATTCAACTCTATATTAGTGGTTGCTATAAAAAGTATCAAAGCAACGTATGGATTGAATAGAATCAACTGGCAAGGAGATGGAGATCCATGCGTCCCTCAAGAGTATGCATGGAACGGCTTGAATTGTAGCAATATCGATAAGTCTACACCACCAAGAATCACTTCATTGTAAGTCGTAAGATAACACAATCTTCTAAATCTGTTTGTAATCATATGTTTTGGACGTATCACGTAGGAACTTGTCTTCAAGTGGGTTAAATGGAACCATTGCAGCTGGCATTCAAAATCTTACGCAACTAGAAAAACTGTAAGCATTTCCATTGCTGATTTGAAGGTATAAAAGTTGTTTATATGACTATAAAAACTCAGCTGCATGACCTTTCTTTTCTTTTGATTGGTACAAACGTTAGGGACTTGTCGAATAATAATTTGACCGGAGAGTTGCCGGAATTTCTAGGCAACATGAAATTGTTGTTATTCATGTAAGTGTCTCTTCAACCTATTCTCTAATGCTTTTAAAATTTCTTGTATGGTAAGTTGCTCCTTTTATGCAGAAACTTAAGCGGGAACGATCTTAATGGTTCAATTCCTCAATCTCTTCAAAGGAAAGAACTAGTATTACTGTAAGAAACTTCCCACAAATTTTTTTACCTTCTCTTAATACAATTCCAATACCATTTTGTGTATTTAATGTCATGAAATAACACATGTGTCTTGCAGTCTTCAAGGAAACAAAAGGCTTTTCCCCCCTGTTTCACCCCCAAAACCACCTAAAAAGAAATTTCCAGTGGTAATTGTTGTATCAGTTGCTTCTGTGGTCTTCATCATCGCGGCGCTGATCATTTTTCTTGTTCTCAGAAAGAAAAAGCTGTCGACTATGGAAGGTAAAATGTAGGAGACCTCTCATCAAATTAAGGAATATAAAAAAAAAATCTCTTGAATGTTATTTTTCTTTTCCTACAGCTCTACAAACACCAAGCACCCCAACAATGAATGTTACATATGAAAATTCACCTGAACCATCAATCGAAACGAAAAAGAGAAGGTTTACTTATTCCGAGGTTATGAAAATGACAAACAACTTCCAAAGAGTATTAGGAGAAGGTGGATTCGGTGCTGTATGTCATGGTATTATTAATGGTTCCGAACAAGTAGCTGTTAAAGTGCTATCTCAATCATCAACTCAAGGCTATAAGCAATTCAAGGCCGAGGTATAGTCTGCATATCACAATCTTTCTGAAAATGTTATGATCATCTTTAGCATCAAAAACATATGAATTTTGTGCTTTTTCCATATATGGATTAGGTTGATCTTCTTCTAAGAGTTCACCATACAAATCTGGTAAGCCTCGTCGGATATTGCGATGATGGGGATCATTTGGCTCTCATCTACGAGTATCTGTCCAATGGAGACTTAAGACAACAACTATCTGGTAATCTTGAAACTGGGGCTTTCTAGTGGTTTCACATGTATCATTACTCTGTTTATTAACATTAAGGTTCAAAATAATATACAGGATCAAGCGTCAAGCCCATAATTAACTGGCGCAGTCGGCTAAGAATAGCTGTGGAGGCTGCACTAGGTTTGTATTAAAGCTAAACAATATATAACTATAGTGACTTCCCTTCTAGTAGATTAACATAGGATAAATCCTTTGAATAGGATTAGAATATTTACATTATGGATGCACTCCTCCGATGGTTCATAGAGATATCAAAACTTCAAACATATTATTGGACGAGCAGTTCAAGGCCAAGCTTGCTGATTTTGGACTGTCGAGATCTTTTCCACTTGGAGGTGAATCTCATGTTTCGACAACGATTGTTGGTACTCCTGGATACCTTGATCCTGAGTAAGTATTATAATTAGTTACAATTACAATGTATTGAAATTTGTCACCTTTTTCAATGTTTGAAGAGTATATAAACCACTGAAATCTGCCTTGCAGATATTATCATACAAATCGGTTGGGTGAGAAGAGTGATGTATATAGCTTCGGGATTGTGCTATTGGAAATTATCACAAACCAACCAGTGATTGACCAAACCCGCGAAAAGTCTCACATAACACAATGGGTGGGATTTGAGCTTAACCGAGGAGATATTACTAGAATCATGGATCCAAACCTGTATGGAGATTTCAACTCTCGTTCTGCATGGAGAGCTCTTGAGCTGGCAATGTCATGTGCAAATCCTTCTTCAACAAGACGACCAGACATGTATCAAGTTGTTACCGAACTAAAAGAGTGTCTTGTGTCCGAAAACTCGAGGAGGAATGTAAATATGGACTCTCAGAGTTCTCCTGAAGTGACCATGAACTTTGACACAGGGATGTTTCCCAGGGCAAGATAGTTTGTGCTGCAAGTAACACAACAATGCCCCAATTACTTGGGCACTCAACACGAATGTGTAAAAAGCAGTCATTTTTAGCTTAGCTCATTCACATTTCAAGATCCAATTCTCTGTTACTTGTTGATGTTTTGATTGTTTGTATGTGTGATTGACTACATATCATACCTCTTGAACGATGTCATCTTGTGAATCCAATATTTTCTGATGCAGCATCATTAAGTTAACAAATAAACGATTTAGAGTTACATATTTGAAAAATAGATAAAAGAGTATTCATTTAAAATGCCTATAGTGTGATAGATGAACATGGCGTCGACATTTCTCACTCAATCTTTCAAACTCCGAAGTTTATGCAATTCATTTTGCTTAGGATTTCAAGTTTTACTTAGTTCTTATAATCACTTCTTGGGTTATAATCAGCGAATAATAAGCTTTTCTGACAATGATTTGTGGAGTCTAAGCTGTTACAGTTATTAAGTTTAGCATTTATTCGTGCACCATAATTTAATTTTATGCTAATGTACACAGTAGAGTAAAGTACTCATGATACGCCTCCGCAAACCTTTGAATCTGAACTGGCAGAAGGATGAAAAAGGCTTCAGACTGCGACCAAGGAGTGAATGAAGCGGTTTGATCAATATATCGGCCAACTGATTGTCACTTGTTACATGAATGGCTTTGAGAGTACCAAGCTTAATCTGATCTAGGACCGCGTGACAATCAAATTCAATGTGTTTTGTACACTCGTGGAATATCGGATTAGAAGCAATATGAAACAGCTTGACTAGTGGAATTTGAATACGGAAATCATATAGCATCTGCCATGCTTTCTATATTTGGCCTCTATGCTGCTACGACTCACTGTGAGATGCTTCCGTGACTTCCAACATATGAGTTAAGTACCTAAGTACACACAGTAGCCAGATGCAGAACGTCAAGTATTGGGGCAAGACCCCAGTCTGCATCCATAAACAGTTATTGACCAGGATTCCCTGTCAGGTACTTGAGTATTTGATGAGCTATTTGAAGATGAACATCATTTGGAAACTGCATAAACTGACTGAATCGATGAACCCCAAAAGTATTATCCGGTCAAGTAATGGTGAGAGTGAGATATAGTGACAGCCCAATCAGCTCTCTATAAAGAGTTTCCGATTCTAATGAGTGGCCAGTATCCTTGCTGAGATGAACGTAAGGATCTATATTCTATAGGCATACGAACCCAAATAAAAAGTCCCTCCAATAAATCCAAAGTAAATTTTTTTTTACAAACTGAAATATCCTTTTTGGAGTCTTATCATACAACACTTGGCCCTGGACTTTGGCCTGTTTTGACATATTTATCCGAATGCGTTTGTTATTAGTGTTTATTTCACAAATTCTATTCAAGAAAGATAGCAAAAGTTGAGATGCCGAAAATAATTTCCCCATATTTTTTTGTTTCTCATTTGTTTGAAGAGTACAACGAACAGAACACACAAAATAAAAATTCAAGAGGGGAAAACTAAGCCAAAAACTAATTTAAGTTTTAAGAAAAATGAAGAAGAAGAAAAAAGAGAACAAGCACAACCTTCATAAGCCAATAACCCTTATTCAAAGATATTTGGTCAACTTCATCAGAAGACCAATATCTCAAACTGTTCCACTCTTCCACCATAACCCAACACAAAACCACAACCAGAACCAAACCAGAGCCGCTTTGTCCATTCTCTCTCAGTACCTGTAGTGAGGAGGCTTGTATGGTCCCTCAACGGGAATGCTGACGTAGTCAGATTGGTCCTTTGTGAGCTTAGTAAGCCTGGCTCCAAGCTTGCCCAAGTGAAGTGCTGCAACCTTCTCATCCAAATGCTTAGGCAAAACGTACACCTTCTTCTCGTACTTGCCACTTGATTTCTCGTTCCAAAGCTCGAGCTGGGCAATCACTTGGTTGGTGAAAGAGCAAGACATCACGAAACTTGGGTGACCAGTGGCACAACCCAAGTTCATGAGACGACCCTCAGCCAAAACAATGATTCCACTCTTGGTCTCTGGGAACACCCACCTGTCAGTCTGGGGCTTGATGGTGACACGCTTCACACCAGGGTAAGTCTCGAGTCCGAGCATGTCGATTTCATTGTCAAAGTGACCAATGTTGCACACAATGGCGTTGTTCTTCATCTTCCTCATGTGGTCAACCATGATGATGTCCTTGTTACCGGTAGTGGTGACAAAGATGTCAGCTTCTGAGACAACATCCTCAAGGGTCAGAACTTGAAGTCCTTCCATCAAAGCTTGAAGGGCACAGATGGGATCGATCTCAGTCACGATAACACGAGCACCAGCAGTCTTCATGGCAGCAGCACAACCCTTTCCTACATCACCATATCCACAGATAACAGCAACCTTTCCGGCGATCATGACATCAGTGGCCCTCATGAGACCATCAGGGAGTGAGTGACGGCAACCATACAAGTTGTCAAACTGTAAATAAAGAACACATAAGATTATCAGTAAAAGACATCAATAGAAAATGAAGTTAAAAGAAACAAGTTACGATTTTTAAATCCATGAAAACATAAGAAACACCGAGTTTATCAAATTGTAACCAAGAAATGACATTTCTCCACAAAATTGGATCCTACAAGCTACTAGATCGTATTATTTTCAACAAATTAAAATCAATCTACTTAGTGTTTGAGTTGTTTAATCATATCGCACAAGACCCTCAGATCTAGATCTAAGCAAAGACATCGGATCTAGCATATAAATCATGATCAGAAAACGTTGTAAATAGTGAGAAATAGAAGCAAATCTGAAGATCAATACCTTGCTCTTAGTGACGGAGTCGTTAACGTTGATAGCTGGAAACAAAAGAGTTCCATTTTGCTGCATCTGGTAAAGCCTCTTAACACCAGTGGTAGTTTCCTCAGAAACACCAACAAGTCTCTCCTTCATCTTATGGTACTTCTTAGGATCAACTTGAAGACCTTCTTTGATAATCGTCAACACAATCTGAAACTCAGGGTTATCAGTAGAAGTAGGATCAGGAACTTGACCAGTCTTCTCAAAGATCTCTTCAGCTTTAACTCCTTCATGGATCAAAAGAGTAGCATCACCACCATCATCAACAATCAGATCAGGACCACCACCTGGACCCCAATCAAGAGCACGTTCCGTACACCACCAGTACTCCTGAAGCGTCTCACCTTTCCAGGCGAAAACCGCGGCTGAATCACGAGCGATCGCGGCGGCGGCGTGGTCTTGAGTTGAGAAGATGTTGCAAGAGCACCATCTGACTTCAGCGCCGAGAGCGGTTAAGGTTTCGATGAGTACGGCGGTTTGGATCGTCATGTGAAGAGATCCGGTGATTCTAGCGCCTTTAAATGGCTGAGAAGGTCCGAACTCAGTACGGCAAGCCATGAGTCCAGGCATCTCAACTTCGGCTAGTTCAAGCTCAAGACGACCGAAATCGGCTTGAGACATGTCCTTGACCTTGTATTCACGGCCACTAGAGGTCTTCTCGACGATCAACGCCATTTCTCTCTTCCGGATCTGAGATTTGAAAAATTAGGGCAGAGAGTGAGAGAGATGGAGAAGTGTGCGAGGAAGACGAATGGGAGTGAGTGACTATAAATAGATGAGGTCAAAATGAAATGAACGGTTCAGATTGTTTTGAGGGTTTGGTGGATCTGGTAGAAGTAGTAATCGCGTGGATGACGGAACACGCTGCACGAGCAGCGTGACTCCGTGTTGTATGCTTGTCGTGGGTTGATCGGACGGTGATCGTGAAGGGGTTGCTACGTGGCTGTGTTTTATTTGTTTTAGCGATAGACCGTAGTTATGACTTAAACCCTAACGGGCTTTCACGATAGCCCATGATTCCGTTGATTTTTCTTTTTCAGTGTCTACTAGCTTATGTTCATTGTGTTTTAGAGATTTCTATTTTAGAAAAAGTTATAACTTATAAGTATGATAGGGCCAGCTCAATATTATTAAGAGATTTAGGATAAAATAAAAAAATAGACTCCTATAATAAAAATATTTTAAGTCTTTTAAAATAATTTATAACGAAAAATAAAATTTAAGATTTTTAAAAAGTTAATTCTTTTGAATAACTACTAACTAGTTTTATTTATTTTTGTTTAAATATATATATATATATGTATATATTTAAGTTTTTTTGACAAGTACATGTAGTCATATGAATATATGAGTCATTGTTCCATTATCCAAATCCATATTTTATATAAGATACTTTGGACAAAAAGATTAGAGTCATTTTATCACTGAATTTGAAATCGAGTATCACTACCAAAAACTCAAATCCATAATAAAATTTTGAGATCCCATTATTATTAGATTTGGAGTTGGGCTATTGGACACTTGAGCTATTGGCCTTTTATACTAAACCAGCATTGAGTATGGTACTATTTAGATATTAACACTAAAATAAATAAATTATTTGATTAAATTATTAAATTAAAAATGTATTTATATATACATATATATAGTTAAAATTTGTAAAAAAATATAGTAAAATTTTAAGGCATGGTATAGTATTTTTATTAAATTAAGTGACTTTCATTCCATATTTGAAATTCTAAATGGTAACTATTATAGGTAAATCTCACATGGTTTATCTTATCTATTATTCTCTCAATATATAGAATACAAATGAGATGGAATATAATTTAAAAAATTTCATGATTCATATTGCATCAATAGTAATATTATTTTTCTTTATTTTATCATATCAGTAAAAGATAATTGGTCCAATCAATATTTATGTAGGTTGTCTAGATTATGCGTAGGTGAAAGCCACTGCATATAATACTACATATATAATGTAAGATTTGTTTGAGAGTGATGTAATGTGACTCGTGAGGATAGTATTAAGTGTAGAAAATATGTTAGATTATGTAGGTAATATCTATCTGAATGAAAGTCAAGTGTTGAAGATCATCGTAGAGTTTTATTAGGGCGAATCCATGAATATGTAGTTTGACATTAGTTGATAGCTTATTGAATGTATTCAACAACCTGGTCTTAAATGACAGTTGCATGTAGTCATTTTTGTATTATGTGGGATATGTGCAGCGTATGTACATAAATAAGTCCAACAACATGATTATTTATTCATGTTCACATATATCATTTATGTGAGCATCAAATGAGTGGAACTTTGGAGTTGTGACATCTAAAAAGTAGACTTGTTTAAACTTGAATTCCAACTATTTCAATATTTTTTTGAAACATGGTTTCTCTAGACTAAGATCCCTTCATAAACTTGACAGTATTCATGATTTTCTCCAAAGCTCCACTAATCATAGCCAAACCATCTTGCATAATTAGTTTAATATGTGTGTTGAACATCTTACACGAAAAATTTCTCATTTGCACACCAAATCTTTTTGTAGCTTTCTCTTTAAAATATCTTGCATGATATCATTTGCATAACCGTTGTTAACTTTTAGAGAAAACAAACTTTTTCTCTAATCTCCACTCTTTCAACAACTCACAAAGCTTCACTGCTATAACAATACTAGTATGTGGAGGCGAGAAAACAAAGAAGTATATAATGGACTATCAAACAGATATAACATTTGATAGTTATAGTTCGCCAAAGATCTGATGTCAAACCAATTCTATCAGGTATTTTAGTCAATATATCCTTAAGCATATTTTTTTTCTTCTCATAAATTTTGAAAAAAATTGATGCTGCTGTATTTCTACTCCAAATATTTTTATAGAAGGATTAGCATAAGTGAAAGCCTCTCTAATCCTTTCATACTCAACAAACGAATATGGGACATTTATGTTGAATTAAAGCCACTCAATTATTTCACGGAAACACTTATTATGTATTGCTTCTTTCATGATCATCACTTGGAGCTTTAGTTTTTAGCGTTCATTGTTCATTATTTGTTTCCTCTACGTAAACCACTTCATTGCTCTTTGTAAATAAATAAATAAAAACCTATTTATGTTATATTTTATCTCCATTAGTATTTCCCATTGCGAATCATTGTAAAATTGTTTATATTAGCGGAACCACTTATTCTTTTCTTTTTTCACTTATTCTTTTTTAGATTTGATCTGTGCAACATACATATATAATTGTGATTTTGGTAGGAGAAGTAATGTGTTTTACAATCAACTACTACAAACATTATTTTTGATATATAATTGTATTTCGAATATTTCGAATACCTATTCGGTTCGAGTTCGAGTTTGGCTTTTCGGATATATGAGTGTATGATCTATTCGAATATTTTGCCGGTCTTAGTTTAGGTTTGATACGTCTTTTCGGATAGGATTCGGTTCGATTTTTCGATTCCGGCTATTTTGTTCATACCTAAATAAAATTGCAGGCTTTATTAAATCATGATATTTCAGCAAGATAATGGATTTGTAAATGAAACCACTACTGAAATATATGCAAATTTCTTATCTAATTGCAAAACACGAATTAACCAACTATACTATTATTAATTAACTAAATTTTTAAATTTATTTACCAAACAAACAAAAAACCATATTATTGCCCCGTTTTCATATCTATATGGTTCACATTGCATTGCTTCCGTATCACTTTCACTCTAAAATCGCTTAAATTGCATCATCATTCTAAAATCACTTTTTTATCACTTTCACTCTAAAATCGCTTAAATTGCATCATCATTCTGCCATGAGTCTCGGATTTAAATTTATTTAACAAAAAAAAACATATTGTTGCCCCGTTCTCGTATCTATATGGCTCACATTGCATTGTTTTCGTATCACTTTCACTCTAAAATCGCTTATATTGCATCATCATTTTTTATCAAAAAAAAAAAAAAAGTTGTATCATCATTCTGCCATGAGTCTCAGTTTGACGTCTTACTACATTTATCTGAGATCTTGTTCGTCTGATAGATTGGCCCACCAACGTCGTCCCATGTTCTCCGCTTCTTGCAACGATCTATTTCCAAATAAATGCCTTAGATCTAGGACATGTGACTTTTTAATTTTTCTGTTTTTTTCCTCCTTTTTCTAAGTAAATTGTTTTTTCTTTTTCTTTTCATCAGTTTTTTTTTTATAACTCGGGTGATCCTGGTCAACGGACACTATGAGCTTTGAGTCAGATCGCGGAGACTTTTACTCCCTAACTGATTCTTGGGTCAACGGATCATGCGCTCCGACTAATCCTAAGGCACGGAGAGCATGTGAATGCTCTGGTGGTCAAATAAAAATGATAGAGAGTTTCGCGTTTGAAAGAAATCGATTACTGACCTTAACCAGCAGAACAACTCCTCCTAAAATGGAAACTACTATACCAAAACCACTTGACTTCTTTTCATAGGTCAAAACATTTTGTTCATAAGATTTATTCATATTACAATAGACAATTCAATCAACAATATACCGAAAAAACGAATATACATCCTTTCTTGGGGCACGAATATGCAACTTATGTTTTTGGGATATACTGTAAAACTTAAAAAACTTGAATAAGGTCTAAAAAATATAAAGCCTAAATTCTAGTATGAATCAACATTAAAGTTGGTTTGAAAAATAAAATAAAAATAACTTGTTTTGGCAGAATAGAATATTTAGGTGTAAATGCAATAGCCACTTATATAGTGTTTACACTAGTGTGTGCTGTTTGGATCTAGACCTGTGCGTTGAGGAGCGTCGGTGGATCTGAACTTAAAAGACCAAACTTTTTTTTTTCTTTGACATCATAAAAGACCAAACTAGAATTCAACAAAGGGCATTAATTAATATGAAATATATATAATGTTATGATTTACTAAAAGAATTGTAATATTTCAAGCACCGACAGCGAGAATCCGTAGCAATTATGTGACGATGTGCGTTTCTTTTTCCTTTATTTCGATACTAAACAGTAAACACTATGCAGATCTAAAATCATGTTATATTTAAAAGTAATGTATGCTAAAAGTTTAAAATTAAAAGAACAATAATATTATAGTCAGTCGCCATAATGTTTCACATTCGGGTCACCCACATGCAACCTGTAGACTGTAGTATAAAAAATGTAAAAACTGTATCACTGATTTATTTGTTATCATAAGAGATAATTATTTATTTTTTGACAAAAAAAAAAAGAAAAAAAGAGAAAATTATATTTTTATGTAAAAAAAGAAGAGAATTTTTTTTGAAGAAAAAATAAGAGAATTAAACTCTCAAAAGAATTAATTGTTATAAAATAATACTATAATTATTTATAATATATTAATGATGGTGGGAAGATATGATTATTATTATTTTTATATATTGTTTTTAAAAGGAAATTGAGATGGGAGAAAAACGAGAAGCGAAGGAAAAGTGATTTTCTTTCGAATATTTTCTTACACATACAACGAAGAGTTATCACTTCTATTTATACATAGATTAAGTCGGTTTACCGACATATAAAATAATAAAATATTGAAAATATCTTTTAATAGATAATCATTATTTTAACATTTCCCCTGATTATCTATTATTATGTATGTACTGCCTCGTTAAAAACCTTATCATGGAAAAACCCAGTGGGATAAAAAACCATGACGAGGAAAAAAGAGTACAGTAACGTAATCTCTCCCTGAAAACGATGGATCTAACTTTCTTCTCACAAATCCTTCAGATGACGCATTCCAATATTATGAATGTGTTTTCTAAATATTGTAGTAGAAAGCGCTTTTGTGAACAAATCAGCTGCATTATCAGTTGAACGAACATATTGGATATCTACTTTTTTATTCTTCTCGAGTTCTCGTGTATAGGAGAAAAATCTTGGGGGAATATGTTTCGTTCTGTCGCTTTTGATATAACCTTCTTTGAGTTGGGCGACACATGCAGCATTGTCTTCAAACAGTTTTGTTGGTTCCTTATTTATGACTAATCCACTTGCTTCTTGTATGTGTTGTGTCATATATCTAAGCCACACACATTCTCTACATGCCTCATGTAGCACAATAGTTTCTGCATAATTTGAGGAAGTAGCTACCAAAGTTTGCTTTTGGGAACGCCAAGAGATTGCGGTACCTCCAACTGTGAAAACATATCCGGTTTGCGATCGGGCTTTATGTGGATCTGATAAATAGCCTGCATCTGCAAAGCCAACTAAATCGAATTTGGAGTTTTTAGGGTAAAACAATCCCAAATCAATCATTCCCTGAAGATAACGGAAAATATGTTTTATTCCATTCCAGTGTCTACGCGTTGGACATGAACTATATCTTGCAAGTAGATTTGTAGCGAATGCTATATCCGATCGAGTACAATTTGCAAGATACATTAGTCCACCGATAGCGCTCATACAAGGAACTTCAGGACCTAATACTTCTTCGTTATCTTTACAAGGTCGAAATGGATCTTTGTCAACATTAAGCGACCTATTGACCATTGGAGTACTTAAAGGAGTTACTTTATCCATATAAAAGCGTTTTAAGATCCTTTTCGTATAATTTGATTGATGTACGAAAATTCCATCTCGAAGGTACTCGATCTGGAGCCCAAGACAAAATTTTGTCTGTCCGAGATCTTTCATTTCGAACTCTTCTTTCATATGAGTTCTTGCATCATTAATCTCCTTTTGAGTTCCAATTATGTTTAGATCATCAACATATACAGCAATGATCACGAATCCTGATAAAGATTTCTTAATAAATACACAAGGGCATATCGCATTATTAGTATATCCTTTTTTCAAAAGATATTCACTTAAGCGATTATACCACATGCGTCCGGATTGTTTTAATCCGTAAAGTGATCGCTGTAATTTTACCGCACATAGTTCCTTAGATTTTGAATTTAATGCTTCAGGCATTTTCAGTCCTTCTGGGATTTTCATATATATCTCATTATCAAGTGATCCATATAGATATGCTGTCACAACATCCATTAGACACATTTCTAGATTTTTATATGCCGTTAAGCACATTAAAAATCTGAATGTAATTGCGTCCATAACCGGAGAATATGTTTCTTCATAATCGATTCCCGGTCTTTGAGAAAATCCTTGTGCAACAAGACGGGCTTTGTATCTTGTTACCTCATTTTTCTCATTCTTTTTCGTACAAAAACCCATTTGTACCCAACCGGTTTTATATCTGCAGATATTGTGACAATAGGTCCAAAAACATTTCTTTTATTGAGGGAGTTTAACTCAGTTTTCATGGCTGTTTTCCATTTCTCCCAATCAGATCTTTTCTGGCATTATGGATCTTGGATCTGGATCATCACTTTCATATTCAATTTCTTTGGATACAGAGAATGAGAAAAT
>VBRH01000890.1:37865-51068 GCA_014578085.1 Cardamine resedifolia | reverse complement strand
CGGAAGCAGGAGGTTGATTTGTTGGTGAGTGCGGTTAGCATGTTGAGGCTGTGTGTTATATCGCAGGAACCACTGGGCTTGGAGGCAGCTAATCAGGCAGATCTTTTGAGCAGAGTTTGTTTGGCTCAGGAGCAGGATGAGGGCTTGATTAAGGCTTCTAGGGAAGCGGGTTCTGAGTATCAGGTCTCTATTAATGGGACTATCCTGGTTCACAGGAGGGTATGTATACCTTTGAACGAGGGTTTGAGGCGAGAGATCCTGAGTGAGGCTCATGCTAGTAGGTTTTCTATTCATCCAGGAGCGACTAAGATGTACCGGGATCTTAAGAGGTACTATCATTGAGTCGGGATGAAGAAGGATGTAGCTAATTGGGTTACAGCTTGCAATGTGTGTCAGTTGCAATGGATTTCGTGGTTGGGTTGCCAGTTTCTCAAACCAAGGATGCTATATGGGTCATCGTGGATCGGTTGACCAAGTCTGCACGCTTTCTGGCCATCAAGAAAACCGATGGATCTGCGGTGTTGGCTAGGAAGTATGTGCAGGAGATAGTGAGACTTTATGGAGTACCGCTGAGTATAGTTTCAGACCGGGATCCTAAGTTCACTTCGAATTTCTGGAATGCATTCCAGGCTGAGATGGGCACAAGGGTACACATGAGTACAGCGTATCACCCTAAGACGGATGGGCAGTCCGAGAGGACCATCCAGACTTTGGAGGATATGTTGAGGATGTGTGTACTGGATTGGGATGGTCAGTGGGTGGATCACTTGAGTTTGGTAGAGTTTGCTTATAATAACAGCTACCATGCAAGTATAGGAATGGCTCCATACGAGGCGCTGTATGGGAGACCATGTTGCACGCCATTGTGTTGGACCCAAGTGGGGGAGAGGAGCACATTGGGCGCAAGTTTTGTTCAGGTCCATTTAGGATTGTGGAGCGAGTTGGTGAGGTAGAATATCGGTTAGAGCTACCGAAGATTATGCAAGCAATTCACAAGGTCTTCCATGTGTCGATGCTAAATAAATGTTTGCATAAGGATGATGAGGTATTGGCTGAGATTTTGTCAGATCTCCAGCCTAATTTGACCGTTGAGGCGAGACCTTTGAGAGTTCTCGAGACGAGGGTCAAAGAGCTTTGTTGGAAGAGGATTCCGATGATGAGATTCTTGTGGGATTGTGGCAATATTAAGGAGGAAACTTGGGAACCAGAGTCGAGGATGGAAGCAAGGTTCAAGAAGTAGTACGAGAAGCAAGCGGAAGCTTGAGTTTCCATCGATGGGTTCCCAGTTTCGGAGCGTTAGCTGTAATCCTTGTTGTTCATTCTATTTCGTTTAGTGTTGTAACGATAATACTTGATGAGTTTAATAAGATGGATGTTCTTGTTACTATTGGCGAGCATTGCCTTGATGTTGTTAGTATTGTGTGTTTCCAGTCAATCTTGTTCAACAAAATGAGTCAAGTAACGGGACCGGGTTATTCACTGGTTCTATGTGGGGAGTCAAATTGCAGGCGTATGGTACTTGTTTGTTTTATTACGTTTGTATTGATGATTTACTGCGATGAGTTGTTGAGTGATAAAGCTAGCCTAATCATAGTTGCTTTGACGAGTTTCTCTAAAACAAGCCAACACTGGAAGGTGCACAGGGACGGTATGCATACGGTGTTATGATGTCCGGTTTGGCTAAGGGTTAGCCGGTGATGTCTGAGTATGCGGTAAGATAACCTGAGTAAAGGTTATAAAAGGTAGGTATTCCGGGGTTGGAATATAGGTGGTTCAGTATGACATTGTAATGTTTTGTGCAAGCCACGAGGGGTAGTTCAGTTAGTTATGCTTATAGATGGTAGCCTAGATTGCTCTGAGGACGGTTGGTCTTGTATAACTCACTAGGGGATGGATTTTTTTCCAGGGGGATGGCTATTCCCAGATACCTTACCTTGATGGATATGTGACCGAGGGTGGGAGTGGTATAGGTTTGATACCCAGAGCCCGAAGGACACATAGCCTGAGAGTGTGAGGGGTACAGACAGATGTCAGGAACTCGAAGGATGTGTGTCCTGAGAGTTGAGTGACATGAGTTGTACTCAGACTCGGAGGTGTATAGCCTAGAGTGATATGTAATACCATGGATTCATAAGGCGTATAACCTAGACGTAGGTTATATTGCCCAGAATTGAGTGGTATGAGAATATTGGAAACTCATGTAGGTTATATTGCCCGAGGGTTGTGATGTCGATTATTTTCATAAGGTATGGTTTCGTGAGTGAGCAATAAGTCCATGTGAGCCTTAAGCATTGTGTTTGAGTGGAACCCTCAGAGGTTGGTAGTTGACCTTGTTGTGTGTTGTGTTAGCCGGGTCGGTCAGAGGTTGAGAAATCGTTGCGACGATTAGGGTTCATTGGAAATGAACGAAACATAAGATTCGAGGATGAATCTATGTTAGTGGGGGAGAATTGTAACGCCCGCATTCCGGAAATTAATTAATTTAATTGATTCGGGATTTCTTTTAAGCTTATGAACCTTAGACAAGTCTCGAGAAAATTAATTATGGGGTAGAAATGATTAATTTGGATTTGTCCCGGGGGTGCCATAAGTCGATTAGGAAGTTGTAGGGTTTTCCTCAAAGGAAGGAAAAGAGGGAATTATCTTCTTCTTCTTCTTCTCTTTTCGCTGGTTCACCATTTTTTGGGGAAAGGAAGAGAGAGTTGAGCTTAGAGAGAGAGAGAGAGAGAGGAGAAAAGAAGAGAGAAAGAGTTGAGAGCTTCAGGTAAGCTTAGATCTTCAAGGATCTAGTGTGTTTGAAGCTTGGGGAGGAGCTTAAAGAGGAAGCCTTGGAGCTAGGGTTTGGCATGAGCTAAGGAGAAGGGGGGGAGTCTTTCTTGAGATTGGGGAGTCCTTCTAGAGCTAGATCCTTCTATAGCTAAGGTGAGTTGTGTCCACGGGTTAAATTGTAAGCCTTGGGTGGGGTGGTGAGTTCCAAAAATCTTGAAGAGATTTTCGGTGTGTTCTTGAGTTTCCTCTTGGTTTTGTGTGAAGTTTAGTCATGTTTACTAAGCTTTTGATAGATAGTTAAGCATGTATTGTTGCTTGTTGTGGCTTGTTAAGCTTGATTTTTGTGTTTCATGCTTGTCTTGTTGATGTTGAGTTCCAAAAATTCTTGAGGATTTTTCCTCTTGAATTCTTGAAGTTTAGTTGTGATTACTAAGCTTGTGGTTGTTAGAAAGTATGATTAGTTGCTTGTTGTGACTTGTTAAGCTTTAATTTTTTTGTTCTTATGCTTAACTTGGTGGTGTGAATTTTCGTGAGTCTTGATGAATTTTCAAGAGTCACTTGTGAAGTTTAGTTGGTGTTTTCTAAGCTTGGGAGGGTTAAGTGAACCTTGGTTTTGTGTTTGTGAACTTTGATAAGCTTTGTTTGTGAAGTTCCATGGCTTGATTTTGGTGATTTTGAGTTTGGGAATTTTGTGAAACTCTTGTGCTAGTTTCAGCATTTTTGCGGAAATGTTGGTGAGTCTTGGTGTGTTCCATGAGTTCTTGTGAAGCTTTGGTATGTTTTACTAAGCTTTTAGTGGTTAGGGAACCACGGGTTGTTGTTGTTGTACCGTGAAGCTCGTTGTGCTACATGGGCATTGCTTGGTATTTTTTCGGTTATTAAGGCCTTGTGGTGTTAGGCGTTAAGGTGTTAGGCGGTGGTGAGTTTCCGCGTGTGTTTAGTCGTTGGACTAATTCTTGTTTGGTGCTTACGGTTCTTGGTGAATTTCCTTGGGTACTTAAGTACTACACTTTCGCACAAATGATAAGTACGACACTTTCACCCATGATAAGTATGTGTGAAAGCGTGTTTATTATTCATGCTGTGAAAGTGGGTACTATTCATGATGTGGAAGCGTGTTTACTATTCATGATGTGGAAGCGTGTTTACTATTCATGTTGTGAAAGTAGGTACTATTCATGTTGTGATAGTGTGTTTACTATTCCTACTGTTTGTTTAGCTTTCTTGGAGTATAATTGCTAGTCGTCTGTTTAGCTTTTAATGGGTTTGATCTGTTAATTGTTGTTGGAAGTTTTAATTGTTGTTAATTAATTCTTCGTGTTGTCTTGGTTTTTGGAATTTCTTGGTGGCTTTCTTTTTTTAACCGATTGGTGGGAGGATCATCTCACTCTTGCAAACCAAATGGTTTACAACTACGTAGTGAAAAACAGCTAGCAGGTAAAGATAAGGTGTGATCCTGGAATCGAGGCAAGACAAAGGGGATGGTTAGGGCTCGGGGTCTTTTGTAGTTTTTGGTTGCAGTTTTTGGTTGCAGCTTTTGTTGTAGTTTTGTTGCATGGGTTGTATTGTAGAACTGATAGCTTTGTTTTTGTGCGAGTTGTATTAAATTGTGGAATGTTTAATTATTTATGGGAGTTTAAAAAAAAAAATCGAGTGCGGTCGTTTCAACAAATCCTATTTCAAGAGATGGAAGGAAGCAAACAAACTTGGTCAACTAAAACTAAACAAGGTTTGACCCGGTTCAAGAGATGGAAAATGAAATTTGAAAGCATCACATCGGTGTCACAAGGCCGGTAGCTCACAGCGGTGTTACCAAACCGCTCACGTTTCCCGCTGGTTCCTGATAAGCTCAAATTAATCCCTAGAGCTACTCTCCAAATTAAGAGATCAATTGCAGTACTAAGGGGTCGAATCCACAAGGACTCTACAACCTCACGATAGACTTTTTCGTTTCGAATTTAGCTAAGCGATATGAGAAATAAAATAAAAATAATGCCAAATAAATATTAAAATCGGTTTGTGTAAACAAGTGGGAAAGCGTCACGTCCATGAAATTTCTCAGGAAATCAAGTAACGAATATTAATTAATTAATGAGGATCTAATAACGAACCAGTTCTAGAACTCAAATCACAGAGATGAAATTAACCAACTTTCATTGCGAGAATTTACTATGTCTAAAACCTAAGAAACCAAATTTTTTGCAAATCCTAAATCCTAAACAAGCATTAAGCGCATGTTCGATTTGTTCAAAAATTATCTAATCCAAATTTCTTTGCAATTATCTAATTTGCTCACCCTAGGTTCTGTTAGATTATAAATCACACTGTCATGCCAATTTAAGAATCTATGATCTAGATTCTAGGTGATCAAGCCAGAACTAGCCTTAAGAACAACCTAGGTAAAGAACTATCAAGTTTGAATCCTAACCAATCAATCAATATATCATTCCATGAAAACCCTAATGAGAATTCCCCAAAACTAACAAGAGATCTACTCACACATATCAATTGAAATCAAAGACATGAATAAAATAGATATCATATAAATCAGATAAGAAAAATAGAAACAGGAGTTCGAAATCTTCTCTCAAAGTATAACAAAGTAAGATCAGCCCCAAGCTTTCAATCTCTCCAAACTCTCTTCTACGTCGCTCCAAGTCAAGATAGATATAATAAAGCNTCTCAACTAAAGTCATCGTACTCAGGGAGTTTTAGAATTTAGGCTAAAAAGATCTAGTTATCAGATAACACTGGGGACAGTGTTGTTCAAGTCTGGGGGAAGTGGTTACTGACATTATTTTTGTTTTAGAGAGTCACTTGTCTTAGTTAGGGTCATTTTATTGAGTCAAAATTTTGTTGGAAACTATGATTTTTTGAGGAGACCACCATATTTGCAGGAACCTAAGTTACCATTGATTTGAACTTGATTGGCATCCGAGACTTAGGGAAAAACCAAAGGTTGACCAGTTGACTTGAGAAACCCATATTTCCAGCAGAAATCCACTAAAGCGTGAGCTAATTTCTGATTTTTCCTTTCACCTCATAAATGTGACTGATGTTCATAGGGCTTGACTCCTCATTCATACTTGACAAAAGACAATATGTGTAAAAGAAACGATACTCCTCTCCCTTATTTAAAAAAAAAAATGATGAAAGCAGAAAAGATGAGATGATTTTCTTTTGAGTAAAGGGGTAGGAAAATTTCCAGCAACCCCATTATTTTACTTTGAAAGAGATGATCACACGAAGGTTGGAAGCGAGGTTATGAAAATTTTCCGTGATACCATTATTCGCCTACACCTTTAATATATAAAAAACAATAAGAAAATAATAAGCCTGGGAGAGAGAAAGAGTACCAAGCGTTGTATGGTTGATTTGTCATGGTATTGTATGGGAATGAGTCTAGAAGGTTCTTGGCATTGAGATCAAGGATGAGACCCAGCGATGAAGTGCTTATGGACTATGTTGCGAAATTGTGGGTTGAATCAAGAAAGCTGCAAATGTCTACGGTGAAGTACATGGTGGTCTGGATCCCGTCAGGTTAGAATTTCTTGTGGCTCTACTATGGTGAATGTGAGTTTGGTGCTCTTATGAGGAAATGAGTTTCTATGTTTTCAAACTTCTTTCTCTTGTTTAGTTTTCTCTTTGCTTTAGGGCAAGCAAAAGCTAAGTCTGGGGGAGTTGATATATCATGGTTTTTATGGGTTTTAAGCCATGATATATGTACATAATCGAGTCATTTATGTGTCTTTCGGGTCCTTTTAGAGTCTTTTATAGGTTTACACATATTTGGGGATTATTTGGACATTATGGAGCAATTTTGGAGCATTGTAGCTGAGAGGTCGAATATGGTGTTTTTCAAGTTCATTTTGCGTCGAGCGACACAATACCTTGCATTGGTCGACACAACCCAATTTTTGTACCTGAGCGGATATTAATCAATTTCAGAAATTTACAGTTTTTGTCCATAAGTTCCATGTATTTATAAAAGAGTCCAGCTCGTGTTTAGACTATTTAATTAGGGGTTTTAAGCTTTATTATATCTATCTTGACTTGGAGCGACGTAGAAGAGAGTTTGGAGAGATTGAAAGCTTGGGGCTGATCTTACTTTGTTATACTTTGAGAGAAGATTTCGAACTCCTGTTTCTATTTTTCTTATCTGATTTATATGATATCTATTTTATTCATGTCTTTGATTTCAATTGATATGTGTGAGTAGATCTCTTGTTAGTTTTGGGGAATTCTCATTAGGGTTTTCATGGAATGATATATTGATTGATTGGTTAGGATTCAAACTTGATAGTTCTTTACCTAGGTTGTTCTTAAGGCTAGTTCTNACATCCATATTTACAGCAGAAATCCACTAAAAGTCTGAGCTCCTATGAACATCAGTCACATCGATGAGGTAAAAGGAAAAATCAGAAATTAGCTCAGACTTTTAGTGGATTTCTGCTGTAAATATGGATGTCTCAAGCCAACTGGTCAGCCTTTGATTTTTCTATTAGTCTCGGATGCCAGTCAAGTTCGAATCAGTGGTCACTTAGGTTCCTGCAAATGTGGTGGTTTCCTCAAAAATCATAGTTCCTACTCAGGAGTTTTGACTCAATAAAAGGACAAAATAACTCTAAGAAAAGAAAAGATAATGTCAGTAACCACCTCCCCCAGACTTAAACAACATTGTCCCCAGGGTTATAGAAGCATAGGCTTGGTGAAGAAAATGATATGAAATCAAGAAAGCAAAAAAAAACAAGAATCATACATGTGTCGACCAACACACAGCCTGGTGTCGGGCGACACCAAGCTTAAACGACAAGGTTGTTCTCGTAGTTACCTGTGTCGACCAACACACTCTTGAAAAACACACAGATCGATCATGCAGCAGTGGGATCGATCCAGAAACTTACGCCTTTACTCGTGCCATTAGATCGATCGATCTAAGTGTGGATCGATCGATCAGTCATCCTCTGAAATTTTTTTTTTTTTTTTGAATAAGAAAACAATACTCTAAAAATTATATGTACAGACTTACCAGTGGGTTGCCTTCCACTCAGCGCTTGTTCACTAGCTTGACTGTAATGACACCAAAGTGTGATGAGAATCCACAGGAGGTTCAGGGTGTGGTGGAGATGTGTTGAGACACGGTTTGCCTTCTCTACGATCATGTATATTCAGCTTTTTCTCCTCAATGGCAATATAAGAGCCATATTTACTCTTATTCTCTGGGATTACATCATAGAAGACATTCTTGTCAATGTTGGAAATACATATTCTTTTATTAGGTAGACCAACAGGTGCACCATCTGTAGCAATAAAAGATCTTCCAAGAATCAAGGGCATATATGAATCGTCGCTCATCTCTACAACTTGAAAATCAGTAGGCACGAAGCAATTCCCATTCTGCACAGGAAGATCTTCAATGCATCTTTTTGGAGTTGCTATTGAAGCCTTTCCAAACCTGATAGACATCTGATAGGGCTGCATACTAGCATTTCCCAAGGATTCTGTGATATCCATTGACATGAGGTTCATAGTGGATCCAGAATCACATACAGTGTCTTCAAAGTCAACTCCAAGGATGTAGCATCCTTGTTGTTTAGAGGTACCTAGAAGTTCGAATCCGTTAAAGGAGTTTCCTTCTCGATGAATATTATTTGAGTTAACAACTACGTTTTGGACGCTAGAATCCAGAGATGGTACATATATTGATTGATCTGACTTGGTCGCAGAGGAAGAAGAAGCTTGTGAATCTAGAAAATCAACCCGGAGTCAAATTCTCAAGTTTGTAATTGAGCTCGTTGTTCATGATATCTATCTTGTTGTCAAGAGTAGTTAACTTTTCATTCACCTCTTGCACATTCCTCTACTCTCTTTGGGCGGTGGAGCTTGATGTCCTATACTCTGATTGGTTCCCTGGTCCCCCATATAATTAACAGCCTCCGCGAGCCATTAGATGCATCTATATTCCTTAGATTTCTTGGGAATGGAACCTTAGGCTTGTAGACTCGTTCAGTTGAAATCTGAGGCTTGTCGGGAGTTGGTGTAGCGACTGGTTCTTTGCGTCGACCGACATAAGCGTGTGTCGCGCCTGACACATCCTTAGTCAAATTTTTAGATATATCGCTCCCAGTTAAATGTGGTCCGTCCGAATTTGAAGCAACTTCATCGTCGCTAATTTGCACTGGTGTCGACCGATGCAAGTCGGTTGTGTCGACCAACGCAGACATCTCATCCGCAAAATCCTCTTCAATATTCTCCAAATCCACGAGTTTATCACCATTCAGACCTTTTTCAACACATGATTTAGCTCTTTACCACTTCTCAACATGATGACATTGTACTGATACTTCGGATTAGTGTATGTCTTTCCAGGAAAGACTCCATCTTGCATTTTTACAGACCCAGCAGGCTGCGCAACCTGAGTATCCAGCTTCTTGACATAATTGTTCAGAGCTTCAAACTTCCCATTCAAATCAGTGTATAGAGCATCAATCTTCCCATTAAAGTTAACCGTGAGCCTCTGTTGACCTTCCAGTATCTGCTCAAGCATAGATTTTATCTCACTCTGCTCAGTTGGTGCAGGGGGTGTCTGGTAAGATTAAGATCCATAGTTCCTGCTGAAATTGTTGTTGCTTTGAAAAGGCTTCTGGTACTGAGGCTTAGAGACATGACCAGAAGAGTTTTGATTACCTATGAAGGTGTTCCTCTGACCCTGAAAACCAGTCCCACCAATGTAGTTGACATCTTCCTCTTTGCATCTTTCCTCTGGCTCAAATGGCTTAACTTCTGCAGCAAACTGAACTGGCTTCTTGTTCACCAGAATGTTGTGAACCGAATCCAACTTACTCTTCAACTCAGCAATCTGTTTTCCATCAATGTATCCAGCTTGCTTCTGCCTCTCAAAGTTTGTATTCTTTGTGTTAATGCTAGACGCCAAGTTTTCAATCAACACATAAGCTTCAGCGGGAGATCTCGTGTTGAAATTCCCATTACTTGCGGAATCAAGAACCATCTGAAACCTCCAATCTACACCTCTGAAGAAAATACCCAGCAGTTAAACCTCACTAAACCCGTGATGCGGACAGTCCCGTTGGTAAGCTCTGAATTGCACCGAAGCGGCCTTGAATGCTTCATTTGGTCTCTCTGTGAGCTGATAGATGTTACTCCTTAAGTCCTCTGAACTTGCATCATCATAGAAGTTGCACAAAAATGTCTTCTTCGTGTCTTCCCAGTTAGTGAGAGACCCCGTTGGTAATTTCTTCAACCAATAAGCTGCTTCACCACTAAGAGAGTGTGGGAAAAGCTTACAAAAGAGTTAGTCATAGCTGACTCCATTATGCTTCATGCTAGTCACCAAACCTTCGAACCTCTCAATGTGATCCATGGGATGCTCATGAGGCAATCCATGAAACGGATGCTAACCAACCAGAGTGTAGTAGGACGGTTTTAGCTCAAAGTCGTTCCTATCAAAGGTATAAAGTCGGATCGCAGACCTGTTCGCATAGAACTCATCGGGTCTGTTGTAATCACCCAGCGTCTATGCCATAGCAGCTGGCGCATGGACCTGTGCCTCCACAACATCAACTAGTACGATGGGGTTTCCATCTTTATCCAATCTCTGACCCTGCTCGTTGCACTTATGACCCTCTTGGTCTCTAAGAACACCAGCGTCGTCTTGACGTAAAATCACATGATGAACCATCTCTGCCGGTTTCTTTCTTTTTATGTTCGTTCGTTCTAACCTCGCAAGCTTCTGATTCGGAAGAAACAAAAGCCGTATGTCCTTGTTGCTCCTTGTAATGCGATTAGGCATACACCTGAAACACACAAGACAAAAAGAAAGAACGATGTGAGTAAAACTGAAAATAAAAATTTAGTCTAAATTCTACACTTAAATCTATCGGAAACTCAAAAGAGTCCTCGACAACGGCGCTAAAATTTGATAAGCTCAAATTAATCCCTAGAGCTACTCTCCAAATTAAGAGATCGGTTGCAGTACTTAAGGATCGAATCCACAAGGACTCTAGAACCTCACGATAGATTTTTTTCGTTTTGAATTCAGCAAAGCGATATGGGAAATAAAATAAAAACAATGCAAAATAAATATTAAAATTGGTTTGTGTAAACAAGTGGAGAAAGCATCAGGTCCATGTAATTTCTCAGGAAATCAAGTAACGAATATTAATTAATTAATTAGAATCTAATTACTAAGCAATTCTATAACTCAAATCACGGACATAAAATTAACCTATATTCGTTGCGAGAATTTACTATGTCTAAAACCTAGGAAACTAAATTTTTTTTGCGAATCCTAAACAAATATTAAGCGCAGGTTCGATTTCTTCACAAGTTATCTAATCCAAATTTCTTTGCAATTATCTAATTTGCTCACCCTAGGTTCTGTCAGATTATAAATCACACTGTCGTGCCAATTTAAGAACCTATGATCTAGATTTTAGATGATCAAGCCAGAACTAGCCTTAAAAACAACCTAGGTGAAGAACTATCAAGTTTGAATCCAAACCAATCAATCAATATATCATTCCATGAAAACCCTAATGAGAATTCCCCAAACTTAACAAGAGATCTACTCACACATATCAATTGAAATAAAAGACATGAATAGAATAGATATCATATAAATCAGATAAGAGAAATACAAATAAGGGGTTCGAAATCTTCTCTCAAAGTAGAACAAAGTTCGATCAGCCCTAAGCTTTCAATCTCTCCAAGCTCTCTTCTATGTCGCTTCAAGTCAAGATAGATCTAATAAAGCTTTAAACCCCTAATTAAATAGTCTAAACACAAGCTGGATTCTTTTGTAAATACATGGAACTTCTGGGTAAAAACTGTAAATTTCCGAAATTGATTAATTTCCGCTCAGGTACGAAAATTGGGTTGTGTTGACCGACGCAAGGTGTTGTGTCGCTCGACGCAAATGAACTTGAAAAACACCATCTTCGACCTATCAGCTACAATGCTCCAAAATTGCTCCATAATGTCCAAATGATCCCCAAATATGTGTAAACCTGTAAAAAAAACTCTAAATGGACCGAAAGACACATAAAGGACTCGATTATGTACATATATCATGGCTTAAAACCCATAAAAACCATGATATATCAGTTCCTCATGTGAGTTCTCTCACTTTTCCAACGGGTACATGAGGCCGATAGGTCATATCTCTCTCCACTAAATGGGTTGTATCTCGTTAACCGCGTATCCAAATAACTCTAGACTACCACAATTAGAAATCTAACTAAATTTACTATAAGTTTCATCAAGGGCTCTGGAGCTATATCTCATGGAAAGTCTTCATCTGTGTTGATATTTGAGAAACTTTGGATTGGTTCTGGATCATCATTTCTCTTATTTGCATCCAAATGTTCTCTCTTATTGCATAACTCACTCCAATACCTATAAAAAAGAAATATATGCAAACATGCACCTAAATACCAAAATATGCAATGCAAACACAAGAAATTAATAAGAAATGCAAACCGAATGATGGTAAGAAGTCAATATGAAACGCCCCGACCCGATTTTTTTTTTTTTAATATTCCCATAAATACTAAAACCCCAGCGGCGTAAAACAATTAAACAACACCAACATTTGACGATTTATTATAAACCAAATCACTTAACGTTTTGCGGAAACAACCAACAACAAGTAAGCGATACAGTTAAATTAAAATAATTAAATTAAAAACAACCCTCCCAGTATGTCATCTCAAACCGACGCCGCAGTTCCACGAGCTTCAACTAACAACTTTATCTTTTCCTTTACATGCGCCATTACGAATAGACGCAGACAGTATTTAATAAATACTGAAGAGGCGATCTACCCGTCTACTAGGTCAATTAAGGACATGCAACTACAAAAAGTTTCCCGGCATAATAATATGTCCGGGATTCGACAAGCAGCAACAACAGCAATTTAAGTAATTATTTTCACACCAAAATAATTAATTAAATTCAACGAATCAGCAATTAAATTATTTTCACCAAAAATAATTTAATTAAACAACAAATTCAACGAATCAGTAATTAAATTATTTTTTTCACCAAAAATAATTTAATTAAATCAACTCAACAAATCAGCAATTAAATTATTTTCCACCAAAAATAATTTAATTATATCAGCAATTTTATTTACTGCAGTTGAATTCAGCAATTAAATTATTTTCTCCACAAATAATTTAATTAAATCAGAAATTCAACAAAATAGCAATTAAATTATTTTTTTACCGAAAATAATTTAATTAAATCAACAAAACAACAATTTTATTAAAATTTAACGAATCAGCAATTAAATTATTTTCACCCAAATAATTTAATTAAATCAAGAAATCAACCATTTAATAAAATTCCAAAGAATCAGCAATTAAATTATTTTTCTCCAAAAATAATTTAATTAAATCAACAATTCAACAATTT
>VBRH01000890.1:4611-23826 GCA_014578085.1 Cardamine resedifolia | reverse complement strand
TTTTTTTTTTTTTGTTTTTTTTTAATCTATGGTCTTTTCTATATCTGTTGATTTCCCAGTATTCAGTTTCTTAACGTATGTGTGTGTTTTTCTTTTGTGTAATGTTGATTTAGTTTTTTATTTTATTTTATTTTATTTGTTTATCTGTTAACTTTTAACTAAATCAGGTAGTATAAGTTATCTCTGTTCCGAAATAGCTTTCTCACATTGGTATGTCGATTTATTATGTCGTCTGTTGGTTCTTATTGTTGTCATTTATCCAGTGTTTATTTTACGATCTATTCTATTAATTATATGTATTTCTTTTATTATTTATTGTTTTGGTTAATATTTTGTTTGTAGGTATATTTTTCATTTTTAAGACGGTTTAAGTTCTTGCCTGATTCTCACGTAATATTTGTTTTATTTACGTTCTTGATTTTTTGTTATTATTGTTTTATTACGGTTTCAACTTTTCCATGTTTTCTACGTAATTGGGTCTGATTGGTAGCATGAGGTACCATTGATTTATGTTGAGTTATGGACATAACTCAAAGACATCTCACAAATGTTACCAATCATGAAGTTATATTTTTAACAAAATGTAACTCATATTTCTACTGCAAACTTACCGTATAAATCTACTGTTTCTACCACATATTTTTTACTACAAGTTACATCAAATTATAACACGTACTGCAACTCAATTTTGATACTACATGTTACCAGTAAGAATATGTTACATAGCTAATAAAAGAGCAAGGAAAGCATCATTCATGAGGAGGAAGAGTGGAATAATGAAAAATCTCAATGAAATCACGACTCTCTGTTATGTTCAAGCCTGTGCGCGGTCATTTCAAGTCCGGACACACCGGTTCCGGAGGTGTGGCCGTCAATAGAAGGTGTACAAGAGGCAACTTCGAAGTTCATGGAGGTGCCAGAAAATGAAAGAAGCAAAAAGATGGTGTATTATACGACATATTTGATGGCGAAAATCGCAAAAGAAAAAGTAAAACTAGAGACGCTGGCTCTAGAAAACCGTAAATCTCATCTAAGACAATTTGTGTTTGATTGTCTAGAAGGCAATATGAATACATATCGATATGAACTACTGGATCTTCAATATTGAGTTTATATACTCAAAATTATATCAATCTAACTTCATGCAAGGGCCGAGGACCTTAAAACAAATAGCGAGTCTTCTTCTTCTATCCCTCCGTACCTTAGAGTTAATCCATCTGTTGTTGCGGATAGTACATCCGCGATAACTGCTCATGTTGTATTATTTGATCTTATTACATATCAAAGTATGAATATGAATCAAAATTAGCATGAGACAGTTCTTGCTGCTGTTACAGGTGCTTTTGCTAGTTTTCCTTGTACTTAGCAAATCTCTCCACTTCCCATGTTTCCCTAAGTTGTAGGAACCAATATCATCATATATAAACGAGAGAAAACAAAAGGATAAGCACCCGTAACATCAGCAAGAACCGTCTCATGCTGATTTTGGTTCATATTCATATTTTGATATGGAATAAGATCAAATAATCCAACATGAGCAGTTATCGCGGATTTATCCGCAACAACATAAGGATTAATATAAGGTCTTCGGCCCTTGCATGAAACTGATTGATATAATTTTGAGTATATAAACTCAAATCTTGAAGATCCAGTAGTTCATATCGATATGTATTCATATTGCCTTCAATACAATCAAACATAAATTGTCTTAGATGAGATTTACGGTTTTCTAGAGCCAGCTTCTCTAGTTTTGCTTTTTGTTTGGAGATTTTCGCCAACAAATATATGTCGTATGATCCACCATCTTCTTGTTTCTTTCAATTTGTGGCACCACTATGAACTTCGAAGTCACCTCTTGTACACCTTATATTGATGGCCACAACTCTGGAACCGGTGCGTTCAGACTTGAAATGACCGCACAGGCTTGAACATAATAGAGAGTCGTGATTTCATTGAGTTTTCTTTTAACAATTTTTTTTTGAAACAAACTTATTTGTTGGGTTAACTATTTTAGGATTTTGGGTTTAGGGTTTGAAAACCTTAAACCCTAAAAGCATGAGGTTAGGGGATTTGTGATATATAAGAAAAATATTTTTTAAGAAAATGCTATATATCATAAATAAAAATGTGTGCTAAATAAGACATAAAAACTTTATTTTGTGTTATTTAAGAGAATCTCCCAATTTTATATTAAAATATATTTAAAGTTTGTATTATTTTGAGCAGAATAAACAAAATGATTTTTTTTTCTTTTCGGTACAGATAAACATAGAAGAGATATATAATTAAAATAAATAATTTTCATCGATTAATTAGCGTAGACTTCTTTTTAACAATTTTTACTATACATATTCTTTTTCTTGAAAAGTTATGCCAATAAAATTTAAATTAATTTTATTCGCAAAAAGTTTCAAATTACTCAATGGTAAAAACCAAATTTAAATAAGACATTTCGTGAATAAATATATTAAATTATTTATTTTGAGTGTATTATAATCTAATGATCTAAGAGATTATGTTTAAAAGAAATAAATTGTTTGCAATCTTAGTTTTCTCTTTCTTTCAAAATATACATTTTCTTATTGCCGCTGTTAGTACCTATTTACGCCTAATAAAAAAAAAAAAAAATCAAATTACGTTTAGATAATCGAAAGAAGGAAAAAAAAACACAAAATTAGAAAATTGATTATTCGTCTGTAATATAACATAGGACTCTCGCTTTCACTAAACAAGCTCTTTCTCAAATTGTTTCTACGACAACTCTCACCGGAGTTCCGACGAAGAACCAAGACCGGCGAAAGATCACTAAAGAGTCTTCTTTCTTGAAATCCAAGTGAACGGAGATGTCTCTCTCCTCCGACGATCCTATATCTCCGACGGAGAAGAATCAAGAACCACGAAAGAGCCCTCAAGATTCCTCTTCCTTGTCATCCAAGGAAACAGAGAAAAAGATTAGCAGCCAAGAACCACATCACGAGACATCTCACTCCTTTGTTTCTCCGATGAACACAACAAATAAAGAACCTTTGAAGAGTGATTATGACTCGCTCTGGGAAAACCTAAATTACTTCGAGAGTCATAACATCACTGGAAACCTACTGAATACTTCTGGTACATTGGCTCGTTCTCTTGATTTAGGAAGCTCACAAAGTTATCTTGACACAAATTACATCACTAACTCTGTTTCTCCGATGAACACAACAAATGAAGAAGCCTTGAAGAGTCGACATGGCTCGTCCTTGGAAAATAGAAACCTGCTAAATCCTTTTGGTAACATGTTTGGAGGTTCTCTCGATTCTGTGGGCTCACAAATGTATCTTGACTCAATACAGATGATGACTAACACTGGATTTGTCAATAGTGACCAGTCTCAGTTGGATGTTGAAGCTTCAAGCAATAGTGATGGATGGTATGCATCCATGAACAGTGATGTAGAAGCCTTGATAAGTCGATATGAGTCCTTCTGGGAAAACCCATATTACCACGAAAGCGATAACATCACTATGAACACTGGAAACCTATTGATGAATCCTTCTGGTGGGATGTTCGGAGGTACTTTCCATCTCAACTTACATATAAGATATGCCCAGAAACCCATATTTTTCTAACTTTATCTGATTCTTGATTCTGATTCTGCAGGCTCGCAAATAGATCCTGACCCGGTACAGAAGATACATACCTCTAAAGATGTCAAGAACAACAATGACCAGTCTGACTTGGGTGTTGAAGGTTCCATCGATAGTGATGGAAGAAGTCAAATGGGTGTTGGAATGGAACAAGAAATGCAGGGTAAGTAAAGAAGTCTTACCTTTTCGGCTTTTGAGTTCTTGTGGTTGTGCCTTGTCTATCAGAATAGTTAATCTTGTGGGTATTTTACAGCTTCAAGTGAAGGATATGGCACAAACCCTTTAAGATACCAAAATAACATTCCTTTTGGGAGCATTGAAGCCACGATTGACATAGTAAAAAGAGATAAAGAAGAGATTTTTATGATCCCTACCCCTAGTTATGCCAACAGAGCTCAATGGCCCATCAAGAAGATACTGACTAAGAGCGATGTTAGCATGTCTGGCACTCTTTGGCTGCCCAACAAAAAAAACTTCATTGAGAAGTACTTTCAGAAACGTCTCCCTGAAGCAGATTTCCGAGACTTAGTAGGTAAATCCGGGATCAAAGTTATCGTGTATGACAATGACGAACACACAACGCATCACATGTATCTGAGAAACTATGACAAGAAATATACTCTACTGGGTGAATGGCGAAAAGGTTTTATCGAAAAGAGAAAGTTGAAAGAAGGACAAGAGATTGGACTCTTTTTCGATTCTTCAGATGCTAGGCTCCATTTTAGCGTGCTTAATCGTGAAATCGCAAAAGTTCCTGCAAAAGAAAAGAAGCAATGAATCCAGTAATCTCTGGGACAGACAAAGGTACAAAGAGTTCCTGCATTTGTGATCTCAATTAGAAACCTTATTACAAACTGAAGAGGAAGTTTTTATTTTGGTCAACCAAGTAATTGGTGTTGCCTATGTTAGATATTTCTGTAGCCAACTTGATGCATTGTACACAAATAATGTGTTGATTTCAAGTGTTAAGAACAATCAGATTTTCGTTATTGGTTACATATCATCTTTGTATATGTTGAAGAAGATAGTGAGAAGCAAAAACTAAATGAAAACATTTCACATTAATAAGCTTTATAACATAGATTTGATACAAGCTAGAATATGTAAAATCTAAGAGTTGATATAAGATGAAGGAACTAAAGAAACCCGAGAAGCAATCTCATACTCTTTGTCCTTTCAGGTGATTGAAAGAGATCTCCATAAAAAGGGTCAAACCAAGTAAAAGTGAGTTTGAAAACTAGTAATCAAATTGTAACCAATATTTGCTACAAATGGTTTACAAGTTCTTCCCATAAAAATGTTTATAAATTTCCACTTTGAGATTCTCCAAATGGATTTTAAAAAACTTCAAACGTTTCCACTTTCATACACTCAAAAGCGTGGATCAAGAGCTTCACATTAGTTATAAGAATTTTCCAAACATATAATATACACACAAAAGCTGATCTCAGAGCCTAAATTATAAAATGGGTTGTACCAAATCAGTCATTATAAACCTAAATTACTCGAAGCTTCAAAATTAAACTTTTTTAACCTAATTTCGATTACATTGCAAGAAGAGATTAACGATTTCTGATAAATCACTTTCTGATAAATGTTTTAACATTAACTGAAGTGAAAATCGAACCCTAACCTGGAAATTGAGGAATTATAGACAGGAATAGAGAAATCGATAGTCACCTCTTTGAAGCTGATCGGAAACAAAGAGACTCAATTTTCTGAGATTTGGGAGGTTTTTTCTTCGAGGCTATGGCTGGGCTTTCCCGCCAGATCCTTTTGAAGTGGTCTGCGGTAGCTCGTCCCACTAACCTAACTGGGTATTTCGCCCGGGTTTAGATTCGATTTCGGTTTGGTTTTATTATTAATAGATGATTTGGTATGGTTTTTGTTTGGATTCCGATTTTTGCAAAATTTTCAATGAAATTTTGGGGGTTTTTTTCCCCTTAAGGATTGTTTCAAATTTGTTTCGGATTCTCAAATAAAAAAATTATTCCATAAAAACCATCTAAAAATACGGTTTAGTTTTTGGATTGTTATATCGGTTCGGTCTAATCTCTTTGACTTTGCTTTGTACTTCTTTTTCAGGTAGATCGGTTTTCTGAGAGTTTGCTATCAGCAAACTTCACGGCAAGCAAATCATTAAGCTTGAAACATTCCTTAAAAGAGTGGTCATTCTTTTTATGGCTCATACAATAAGCATTTTCAACGCGAATCTATTTATTTGTCGGTTGTGCTCAGTTTTTTTCTTTCTTTTTATTAAGTACGGACATTTATTTATATTAGATTAGTATTCCGCACAGGATTTTAATATTAAAATATTAAAAAAACTGTTAATTTTTTTATATATATTAAAGCATTAATTTAAAATATAATTATAAAGTCAACTCATTATTTTCCATGAAACTTAGCATACTTTATGGTTAAAATAATTCGATTCAAAAAATATCCTCAAACATATTTTTGTTTTTAACCTAGTATAAACAAAATCACATTTGCACTCATAATATATAATATGTTACAAAGATTATGTATCACCCTAATTGGGGTGTTTTATTATGCATTATTTTAATTTTTATTCACTGATTCTTAACTTGTTATTTTTAGTATAAAATTTAGATATTTAAAAAAAAATCCAACCGTAAATTTTAGATTATCATTGAGTTTTTATTTTTTTGTATATTATATTTAGAACCAAACACACACATATATATATATATATATATATATATATTCCAGAAAATACTGGTGTAGATAATTCTAATATCATTTGAGAAATTTAACTATATTTGTTTTATATTTTCTTCACGTTCAATCTGTTAGCTCATTTAACAACTTCGATTATTTATCTTTTGTTTTTTTTTATCTTATTTTCTATTTTCTTCACACTTAATCTTCTAGCTCATTTAACCACTTCAATTATTTATCCATTTTCTTTTATATAAGTTCATCTTCTTGTTAAATGTATTATTTAATTTTTTTTTTTTTTTATCAAATTAGCATTATAATTTTGTTTCATTCTTATTAAATTTATATTATCACATTAAGTTTTTAATTGTTATTCATTTTACTTAGTTGTTTTGTTTTATAAATATTGTTAGATTTTATTCAATAAATATAAATAAACATATATTTGATGAATAATTTGTTTAGGTGGACACTCTAAATAGAGAGAAAGACTCGCTAATTATATATATGATTATAATTGTAAAATTGTTTTCCATTTTCCAAGATTGTTTGTTCACTTATAAATCAGATTTTTTCGTATTTTCGCTAACTAGTCTTATCTGATTTAAATTTTGTTGCCACTTTCTTAAAAAATTGCTAATTGATGTGTGATGTGAAACGTCTTCGAACGATGTGGCCTATGAACAAGAAATTCTTTGAGGAAGCTAAATTCGTGCCAAATACCATTTTTCAGGGCAGTTGCATCGGACAATTCTACGATTTTTACCAGAACTTATTTAAGTTTCGTTATGAAATATTTCAAAGGTGGGATACTAATCAAATAAGATTCCATAAATCGGCATCTAAAGTATTTTTCTCCATGATAAGAGTTTAATGAACATTCGAGGACAACTGCGGGAAACCACCAATAGTCACTTCTAGAGGTGTCAAAGTGGGTTAACCCGTCTCGTTTAACCCATCTCGCGGTAAATTGAACTTAATTGTGGTTTTTAGCGGGTTGGTCCACCAAAATCTGCGGGTTACAAACAAATAACACTAACCGACTCCGCATTATAACCACGGGTTTAGCGGACCATCGCTTGCTGATAATTCTGGAGCCGAACTAACGCTCGATCTCACCTTTCATCAATCCTGTCTAAGGCATCTTCCATCATCCTCGTGTTGCATGGCTCATCAAGGGGAAGTTCGGTTCGTCATAGTCCCGGAACATTCAACTCGGCATAGACTACGGCTTCCATCCCGTAAGCTAAAGAAAATGGAGTTTCTCCATTCGCCGTTCGAGGTGTTGTCCGGTACGCCCACAAAACTGGCTGGAGTTCGTCGTACCAGCCTCCTTTATAGGAATTAAGCCTTTACTTCAAATTGTTTAGGATAATTTTGTTCACTGCTTCTGCATGTCCAGTTCCTTGTGGATATCCTGGAGTTGAATAGCTCATCATAATCCCTAATGATGCAACAAAATCTTCGAAGTCCTTAAAAATGAACTGGGACCCGTTATCCGTGATGATTTCATATGGAACCCCATTCCGACAAATGATATCATTCCACTTCGAGAAGCAATCTGTTAAAACGAGGAGGTGTTGTACTCGGGTCAACTTATGCATGGGTCCTATTATGTCCATTGACCAACGCATGAACGGGTACGGGGCCGTGACTAACGAGAGCAACTCTGAAGGCTGATGAATAAATAGAGCATGTTGCTGACATTTCACACATAGTTGGGCATATATTGAGCAGTCCGTTATCATGGTCAGCCAGTAGTAGCCCATCCTTTTAATTTTGAACGTCATGGCTCGACCTGACGAGTGGCTTATACATAGTCATTCATGGACTTCGCCCATGACAACTTCCACACTGGGGCCATGAATGCATAGTAAGTACCAATCACTCACTCCTCTTTTAAATAGTGCTCTTTTACTATGCAATACTTTGCACTGATGATTTTTTAACTTTCAAGCTTGCCATATGTCTTGCGAAAGTTCTCCACTTCAAATGTACTTTATTATTGGATCTCGCCAATCATTCCCCCAATCGTCAGTGGAACTATCTTCGGCATTTCACTAGCTTGTTCATGAAACTTGGGAGTTGGAAACACCTCTAGGGTTTGAATCACCTTTGGATTCCCTGTCGGTTCGGGGGTTTCTTCTGTCGAACGCGAACCCTGGTTTGGTTTGAGCTCGCATACCGGTAGTTGATCGTCATCATGTTGTAGCTCAGTCTCCAGACTTTCCTTGGGAGTTGCTTCATTATTAGCATTTTCTGGATTTATATCATCATGTATGCTATCCGGACTTAGCTGGTGCTCGAGATTAGGGTGAAGGTTGGTAACTTCATGCTGCTCCGGAGTCTCTTGCTGGTTCAGGACTATAGATTTATTGGGTCTCCCCCGTCCTCGCTTCTTATGTAGTGTCTTGGCGTCCTTTGTGCTTTGGGTAGAGACATCATTTACACCTTGTAGGCGGAGCTGAGATCTAGTGATAACCATAACCTTGTTCTCGATATGTATACTTTGAGTTTCGATACATTCCACCGAGATCACCATTTTCAAATCTGGATCTGAGGTGGACGCCAGTGCCGCCAATGCATCTGCCGAGGTATTCTCGCTGCGAGGGATTCAGACTAGCTCAAAATTATCAAAATCTGGACAAGTCCCTTGACGACTTCGAGATAAGCTTCCATTCGCGAGTATTTTGCTTCATAATCTCCGTTAAATTGGGTTACTACAAGCTGCAAATCACAATACGCAAAAATCTCTCGTGTCCCGATTCCGCTTCTAAACGAAGGCCGACTATCAATACTTCGAATTCTGCTTCGTTATTTGAAGGTGAGAATAATAATGGAAATGATTGCTCTAAGGTTGGAGTTTTCAAGCCTAATTTCGACTCCGGATCCGTGTTTTGATGATGATCCATCTACAAAAAGCCTCCATGTTCTGCCTTCCTTTATTTTTGCCGATGTTGTGGCTGGAAGCTCTATTACGAAGTCCGGCAGAACCTGTGCTTTGGCGCTGGTCTGAATTATGTACTCTATATCGTACTCGCTTAGCTCTATTGCCCATTTGGCCAGATGCTCGGACTGGCTAGGCCCGTGCATACTGTTCGCAACAGCTGAGAAGTGAGAATTTCTACAGGGTGGAACTGAAAATAAGGTCACAGTTTTCGTGCCGACATTACAACAACGAGTGCTAACTTACCATCATTAAATAATAAGTTTCTGGGTCCGTCAAACTCTTGCTGATGTAATATATTGGTTTCTGCTCGCCTCTATCATCCTAAACTATGACTCTGCTAACTGTGTGCCCGGAAACAAAAACATAAAGGGACAACTTTTCATCCGCTTCCGGTTTGGACAACACCGGAGGTGTTGTTATGCATGTTTTGAGTTTTGTGAACGCTTTTTTACACTTGTCATCCCACACGAACTGTTTATTTCCCTTTAGAAGCTGATAAAAAAGGAGACATTTATCCGTTGATCATGAAATAAATCTGTCAAGGGCGGTTATTCGTCCCGTAAGACATTTATAACTGTAATTTTCAAGAGCTCCTTCCATCTTTCGATGCTGGACATTTGAAGTTTTGTCATATTTTTAGTTTAGTTTAGTTTAGTTTAGTTTTTTTTTTTTTTACTTTGGCTTTTATTTATATGATTTGTCACTTCCATCTTTTTGGTCTTTTGGTTCTTATACTATAAATTTTAATTTAATTTCAGTTCTACATTTATACATTTATATTTTAAAACCCGGTTAGAATTAATTGTTTCTGGTTTAAATTAATCCCGATTTAATCTAATTAAAACCAAAAGCTCTAACCATCCTTTATAAAAATCGATGCAGCCTCTTCTTCATGAAGTCTTTCTCGCTCCAGTCCTAGCTCTTCTCCTTCAACTTTTCGTCGCCATTACGGGAGAGAAAGAGAGCTGCTGGCAAGAGAAGAGGAAGCAAAGAAAATGAGAGGTGATTTTCGGATCTAAAGGTGGAGAAAAACAGAACTGTTAGGGTTTGTTGTGTTGAGCGTTTGGACATTCAAACGAGCTTTGATCTTGATGATTTTTGGAAGATAGCTTTGTGACTCAGTGTTATTCATATTCAACGGTGAAGATTTCGTTTCAACGGTTGGTTTGGGAGGAATCTGAGTTTTATCATGGCTGGCCGTGTCAGAAATTTCCAGATTTTTCTGCAGCACCAATCGGGAGTGTTTGGGAGATCCAACTGTAAATTCTTCTTTACAGAGGTGTTCTGGACTTGTTTATCTATAATTTTAACGGTGGAAATTTGATTAGGAGACCGGAATCTTAGTGAACTTTGGATCGTTTGGAACTGCTTATTTCTAGCTCTTGCTTTACTCTCGTGTAGTGTGTTCTTTGTGTTGGAAGAGGATGACTCCATCTTAGTAAAGTTTGTAGTTGCAGTTTAGTTGTATTAAAATATTTTGGTTTTTTTTTTTAGGTTGCGTTTGAGAAATCTAGGGTTTAGACGTCCAGAGGGCGTTCTTGAAGTTGCAGAAAATTGTCGTGGAAGTTGCGGTTTTTGGCTAAGGTGAGTGCAGTATCGTGGTCGGACTGGACTTATGAAAGTTTCTGGTCTAATTGTTTGCTAGGATTTATTTACGTGATTGTTTGTTTCTTGTGATTCTTTTTGGTGATCTATTGTTGTTTGAAAATAAGTACTTTGTGCTGTGAAATAAATCCATGAAATTTCTGAACTTAAGGCGGTAAATAAATTGTTGATTTTTGCTGAATTTAATTAATTATTTTTGGTGTAAAATGATTTAATTAGTTGCTAATTTGTTGAATTTTAATTTGAGTTTTTCTTTATTACAATTATTGCCGAATTGTCTAAAGCTGAAGTGCTGCTTGTCGAATCCCGAACATACTATTATGCTGGGAAACTTTCCTGTAGTTGTCTGTTTGTAATTGACCTAGTAGACGGGTTGATCGCCTCCTCAGTATTTTTTAAATACTGATTGCGTCTATTCGTAATGGCGCAAGTAAAGAAAAAAAAAAGGAGTGTTAGCTAGAGCACGTAGAACTGCGGCTGCGAGGTGGGATGAAATACCGGAGGTTGTGATTTATTTATTTTTTGCTGGTATTGTTTTTTTATGGTGATGAATTATTGTGAATCATTAGGATGTTAGTTGATAATTATGCTGATGCGGTATGCGAATTTTTTGGTTTCTAATAAATCTTTGTTTGCGGATTTTGATTTAAATTGGTTAAGTTGAATTAATTAAATTAATGTAGTTCCATGAACTGTTTAATTTAGTTCATGTTGGGGAATTTTAATATTTATGGGAATATTAAAAAAAGGGTTGGATTGTTTCACCACGCTTATCTTGCGGAAGGTGGAATTGTTGTAGAGATGGAATGAGGTAAGGGTGATTGACTCGATCAATCCGTGACGAATAAGGATGTTTGAATCACTCAAACACACTCTTAATCCTCAGGTTTCTGCAGACTAAATTGACTCACTCACTTAGAATCTAAAGAATATAACAACAATGCAACTTGGACTTTGTAGAAGAAGAAACAATTTCTATTACTTTTCAATGATCAAGGGTTACAAAGGGGGACAAACTGAGCTTATATAGGCTCGTAAATAATGCTATCCTAAAGTTCTAAAAGTTTAAACACAGAAACAAATGATTTAACTTTAATGCATATGGCCGTTGGACTAGATTGTGGCGATCAGCCAAATAAGGAAACTTGGAGTGACGATTTGTATCTTGAGAGCTGAATGATATATCCATGTAAGGAGAGTCTCTTGATAGTGTATAGCATCCCAAATTAATGTTTGCCAAGTTGTTGAGAAAGAAAGAACCGTTTGAGATTATTTGTTCCATGTATGAATGCTCTTCACGCTGGATATGGAAATGTTGAGGTTTGGATGAGCGAAATTAAATCCAGTTGATCCAATAGCTGAGAATGAATCTTGAGGTTTTCCTAGGAGTCTCTAGTTGTAGTAGATACTCTCCTGGATGCGAAACATGTGATCGAAGTCTCCCAAAACCGAAAGGTTCCAAATAAGGCAAATCTAGGATCTTTCAGTTTTGAAATTTAATATCTCCCCAATTAAAATCGGTATTGACTTGATTTCAACTATCCGTGAGTATCTATTGAGTCAAGATTGTAGAAGAATTCACTTTGTAGCTTAATTCCTTCTAATCTGGTCGGAATCCTCCAATGAATGCGCATATGACCAAGTAAGGTAAATTGGGGATCACCTTGTTTGCAAATTGAATAACTCCTTCTTTTGAACTCCTATTGGGATGATTCCACTTCGGGGTATTATCTAGTTGAGCTAAGAATATATTCCAAGTGGTCTTTGGGATGGACCAGGTTATCTTGGACTTTGTATGGACTAAACAAGGCTAGGGGTCTTCTCGGGTAGTCTGAGCATGATTGGGCCAAACGTTTATGATGAAATCTTGTTCATCTCTCGAACTTGGCTGTTCCTGGATAGTTGTGTCTCTTATAGTCTTTCCTCCATAGATGTCTGGCTCTAGGATCTTCATTGATTGAACTTGGTTTGGCTTTTTTAGCTTTGTTTTGGTCTCCTCGGCTTGTCTCCAGTGATTGTGGTTTACTATTCGGGTTAGGCTGTATTTGATGTCCACATTATAACCCGCCATATAGTGGTGCAGATTGGATGTAACCCGCAAATTTTTTAACCTATTTGACATTCTTAGTGACCTCATCAAGTATGGTATTTATGGAGGCTCCACCCCTTCCATCATATCAAAAACTAAAATCTTAAACTTTTCACATCTTTAATGGTGAGACCCATTCACCATTAGCCGAACTCGTTGGTAATTGGATTCTTTTTGGTTTAGCCTTATTAGAGTTAATGTCATTTCCTTTTTCTAATTAAATAATAGAGAATTTAATGAAAAAAACTCTCCACTTTGGTCTCATCTATTTTTAAGCTCTCAACTATTTTCTTAGTTAAAAATCCCCTCAACTATGATCCGTTATTAGATTTAACCCTCCGTAAAAAAATTTCGTCTACGGTGATAAAATGTTGTTTTCAATGACATAAATGTCGATGCGTTTGTATTTTTCTTAGAAACAACAAAAACTTTAATGTATTATAAAAAATATAACATAAAGTGTACTATGTTCTAAGCCCTTTAATTAACCCTGAGAACCCTCAAATCCTAAAACAGTCAAACCTAAGAAATTCCTGAAATGTTCAACAAAATTTACTTTACTGTTATTATATTTTTTTTTTTTTGCATTTGCAGACTTGCGGAAACTGATAACATGTTGGACACAACAGACGCTCATGCAAGCGGTACCAAAAACCACCCAAAAAATCTCAAGGAAGACCAAAAAAAAAAAACAAAAGACTGTAACTGAAAAAAACTCTACCTCTCAGCTAGCATAATCTTCTCTTCAAAATTAAAGTAGTGTCTATTTAAAAATATTTGTAGTTTCTAATGTTGCAACTTGCAACTCGTGGTACCATTTAGGACAATTAGTTTTATTTTTGTTAAACAATATTGCTGGATTATTTTTTTGTCGGTTTCTTGAAACAAAATATGTTCAGCAACTTGAATTGTTGTTTTGTGTATTTTGTTTTTTACAACTTCTAAACACTAAACTAAATCATTTAAAATCCACAGTAAAAGCACTAAACCGAAACCCTAAATTTTCAATTTGAGATTTATACTTGCACTTCATGTTATTTTTTTATTAAAAATTTTGTTGTTTCTATGAAAAGTACAAACCCATTGGCGTTTATGTCATTGAAAACAATATTTTTATCACCGTAGACGGAAACTTTTTATGGAGGGTCAAATCTATTAACGAATCATAGTTGAGGGGATTTTTTACTAAGAAAATAGTTGAGGGTTTAAAAATAGATAAGGCCAAAGCTGAGGGATTTTTAAAATCCCTAAATAATTCTATCGGTTTCTATAAAAATAATATTAGAATTAGTATATTAGATTAGTATTTGGATTCTGATGAGCAACCTGCAAACTTGTGTGTAAATACCGATTAGTAACTCTTTGTTAAATCTTCAGTCATAATCAAATCTGACTCTAAGCTCATGTACTCTATATCAGTCAATAGAAGCCAAAATGTATATATCAACAAAATATGAATCATATCAAACAAATATCCATATATAGTTAATATTATACAAATAATTAAAAATAAAATGGAAAACACTATTAGTTGAAAAAGCATGAAAATTGGAAAACTAACATTGTTTTGAAATTTATGCTTTTGACATGTCCGTAATCTCATGAGTAATAATGTTACTATATGTCACATTAATACTAAATGCATCCAACTTTATTTAGTGCAAGATTAGGACATGCCCAATGGACGGGTTTATAAATTTTAAAATAAGTTAAATTTAAACAAAAGGATTAAATTAAATATTTTTTGTTAATATTATATCTTAAATTGTTTTAGGGAAAAAGTATAAAGTATGTTTCATTAGATAAGAGATTTATTTACATAAATTTATTTTTCTACATGAATAAATTATTTTAATTTCTATATTATAATTTTATTATTAACATATTAAAAAGCTATACCACATCTAGTAGCTTTTCGTTTCATTTTGTCGTTTATTTTTCTGACCACCGTGTAAGATATGCCTCGACAAAATATTTGGAACCAAAGAGTACAAAACTCAAATTTTAACCGATTAAAACCCGAATGAGTACTACACTCCTTATCCAAAGAACTGAATGCCAACAAAACAGAAAACCGAATAGATACGTGAAATACTCGAAATACAATTATATACCAAAAAATATTAATTATATGTAGACTTGATATAACCTAATTACCCTACAATTATAAACCCGAAAACATCAATTATTTTTAGACCAAAATAACTAAAATAACCAAAATATATGAAATTTCTTAGTTATATTTGTGAAAATTTTAACAAAATTTTATTCAGTTTAACCAATTAATATGTTTTGTCTGATATTTCGTGTATCCAAACCTTACTCAAACCCGAATGGAACCGAACCAAACCAAAAATTATAAATACCCAAATGGATCATAGACATCTAAACCCGAAAATCCAAAAGACATGAACCAAACTTGAACGCCCAGGCCTATGAGATCTGGAAAAAAAGATCTGGTGACTGCCTGAATGGGGGCTATGCTCTCGATCATATCTAGGAGATACGTTATTCTGCCAAGATCTTTGTTGTCCCTCTGATTTCTTCTGGTTCAAATCTTATCTCGATTTCCAGCCAAATATATTTTATGTCTCTGATACACAGGTTTTAACCCAAACAAAAGACTGCAAGTGCACAGAAAATCGCAGTAGTATATATGGCATCGAATCCACAGAGACCAAGGTTACTCTATGATTCTTTGAGAATGAAACTAAGTTAAGACAATGAAATGGTTATTTGATTGTAACGTAAACTAAAACAACAAATAAAACGGTGTAACTTATGAATTAAAAGGCGTCAGGCTTTAGGGATATTCGCAGGAAATCATAAATCATGTACCAGACAATTATTCAGGGATAGATAAGCACCATCTAGAACTCAAACATGAATGTATAACTAATCCACTGTCGTGGTATCAATTATTTTATCTAGCAATCTAAGATTCTAAACTGTCGTTTGAACTTAGAATTCTAAACAAGCATTAGCGAGCATGTTCGATTTGTTCACGGACCGCCATAGCATCAGCTTTCGTTGGCTAAGGACAATCCGCTCATCTATGTTCTATCAAGCAATCTATAGCACTTTTGATGAATAGATTAAATCCTAAATCAGAGACTAAGTGATCAATTTAGCCTAAGCAATAAGATCAACAATAGATGAAGAACCCTAAAATGATTCCCTATCTATGTCTGATTCAATGATTCATAAATTCCTTTGAAACCATAAAACCTAACTATAGATCTACTCAGACATGGAATCAAAGAAACGACAAAGAGATAAAGAAGAAAACATGATTAAAATGTAGAAATAAAGAGATAGGGTTTAGAAATATTCTCCAATTATCAAGAGAATGGATTCTTTTGCCCAAAATTGTATACAAACCAAAGAACAATGTTTTTAACTCAAAAGTATGAAGAATATCTCTAAAAAGTCGAGTCTAGGGTTTTTAAAACATTAGGAGACGAATTGGGTTGGGTCCAGAGTGAACCAGATCAAAATTGGGCCATAATTCTGCGTTTGGAGAAGGGATCGATCGATCCCAATGTTGGATCGATCGATCTGTCAGTCCCAGGAACATAATCTGCACCTGCTTCAAATGCTCGCCAGATTGACATGTCTTCAGTAAAATCAGCATAACTTTCAAATCGTTGATAGGAATGACTTCAAAACGGTGCCAAATGAAAGCTAACTCATAAGGCTATCTTGTATCCAAATATCATCGAAATCCAACATCTAAAAACCTCCAAAGAATGTCAAACTTCCGAAGCTTCTGCATGACTCTGGATCTCTAAATCCGCGTTTTCACAGCAAAACACCACATTTTCCTCCAAAGCAACCTATAACCTGTAAAAAATCTAAACAAAGAGAAAGAAACACAAAACGTAATCCTAGAATAGATAAAAGAGTTAATAAACATATGGAATCAAAGGTTAAAACTCTTAAAACCATGACACATCAATTCCCCTAGACTTGAACCTTTGCTTGTCCTCAAGCAAGAAAAAAAGTAAAGGTATCAAAAATAGAATAAAGATTCGAAAACATGAGAACTCACACACTCTTTTGGAATCCACCGCATTGAACTTCCAATCCTTAAGAACTTAAAACAAATCAAGAACCAGTTAGTACTACATGTACTTTACCATAAGCATAGCGAACTTTACCGTACTCTGGCTCCCGCGATCTTAAGGAATCTCTGAAATCTCTATTGTTGACCCTTTAACATTCATTAATTGTTTCCAAGTGCAGTCTCACAAAGGGAGTATCAATCGCAACAAGGGTTTGGAATGGAAGGTCGTATAATGGTAGTTGAAGTGTTTAGGCTCTGCTGTTGAAGACGGGTGCAAATCATTGTGCAAAATCACAGTGAGACTAGGACCAAATATTGATACACAACCTCACGAATCTTGGAATCTCTGTAAAGCTCTATAGATGTCCTAACTGAGTTGTAATAGTGCCTAAGATTAAACATTAGACTCTAAACAGACTTTATTCCAGTTTCCTTTATTTTTTTCTTCTTTCCCTTCTCGTTTTATTATATATTTTTCTTTCTTTTCGTTTTGGCTTTTTTTTATCGAGAAGGGAAAGTTGGAAATGGTTCTAGTCAACATTTATGCACTAAAGACAAACTCACAAACATGTATTAACTTAGTGAAAAGAGCATCGAATGTTACCAGAGATTCTTTAGAACATAAAGATGTGTCAGTCCGCATACACCGTAGTTTTTGCATATGAATGCACATGATAATGATATAACAGATGCATGTGGTCTGAAAGATTGGATAGGGTAAATGTGTGGTACCAAGCTAAAGATGAGCTTGGCCATTCAGAGTTCTGAAAAGGTTAGTAGAAAGAGCGAAATTTGAACTCTGAATGTTGTGATCCATTGTGCGATATCAATCCCCTAAGTGAGAAGTTAAGTCAGTGTTAAAGGTCTTGTAAGATAGAGTCAACGTTAGATCATTCAGATTTCCAAAAGATAGGGAGCTTCGGGTTAAGTCGATCCGCAGATGGTGTTTCCAATCTTCCTAAACTTAGAACCATCATTGTTAGAAGTCTGTTAGAAAGTTAGTCAACACCAGATAGAATCTAAGAACAGCGTAAAATTCCCACAAGTTTTGACTCAATAAAACGACCAAAATACTCAACCTGAAAACAACAAAATGTCAAAACCATCACATAACCACGAACTCTCCCACTGACTTACTTCACACCATCTCGGTGGGAAAATAAACCCCTAGAAAAGAGTATATAACAATGATGTATATGAAAGAGGGATGAAAAGATGAAACCTGGATAATAGATGACATTGTGCGTTTTCTGGAAATTTTTTTTTTTTTTTGTACAGAAAATGCACGGATCGATTCTGCATAACGGGATCGATCGATCCAAAAACTTACGACATTTGGCTGCTCCGTTGGATCGGTCGATCTGGACCAAGATCGATCGTTCTCATTTTTTTTTTTTGAACAAAAAATGCACGATTTTGTTTTTCGTACCAAAATTGCACGGATCGATCGTGCTGAAGTGGATCGATCGATCTAAAAAGTTACAGTTTTTTTTATGTGCCATAAGATCGATCGATCCATGTGTTTCTCCATTTTTTTTGTTTTTGTGCGTAAAACGCACGAATTTTGACATCGACTCATACCAGACCTGAAAATAAGAAAAACAAGAAAAGAAAAACAAAATAGTGCAAAAACAAAAGATGGGTTGCCTCCCACAAGCGCTTGTTTAAGGTCTATAGCTTGACCATTGCACGAAAGATGTTAATCATGAGAATCAAAAGGTTAGACCAATGGTCCTTTGGTCAATCTCCTATTAACACAATAAACAATATGTGCGAAATCACACAAAATTGCATATGGTAAATATTCATCATTGAAGTTTACTACAAATGTAGCATATATCTTAAAATATTCATTGATGATTAAATGCTCAAGAGGATCAAATGCATTCAATGGAAAGATAAAGTCACAGGAGTAAACGAGTACATCAAAAAATAGTCAACTTCATCTCCATCAATCATGTAAAACACAATATCCTCGTTTCTAGAATCTATCTCAACCTTATGATTCTTAATCTCATTCAAGATCATATCTATATCAAGCATATCCCTTAGGTAAGATTCTTCAAGAAGAGATCTAGATTCTTTAGGCGTTCAACATCAAACCATATCTCATGATAATCCCTAGCAAGTTTTTCTACCCTTAGAGTATCTAGTCTTTGAGACTCACATATTAAATCATAACATTCATCAATGA
>VBRH01000889.1:0-27228 GCA_014578085.1 Cardamine resedifolia | reverse complement strand
ATATATATATATATATATGACAAAACGAATTAATTACTAAGCCATACGGCTATCGAAAAGAACACTATCAATAGAGTTATAGGTAAAAGTTTTCTAAAGACAAAGATGCTCTTTGATGTTATCTTGTTCAAGGCATACCCATTTCAGAATGTGCCAGGCGAATGGAAAGAAGTTCTCCTCCTGTAGAAAATTGCACAGCGTCCAATAGGTCCTGGCTCCAGACTAAGCACCCTATCCCATGAATATAAGAAAAGGCCAAGCAAGAACAATTGTGGAGGCAAATTTGCTCGCATTCTTCAGCATCCATAGAATTTGCAAATTCGTAAAAATCTGGAGGTTTTATGTTGGAAACAGTATCGAAGATGTTTACATCTTTGATAGTAGAGTTTCCTAGACAATCTAGTTCAGTACGCCTCACACAACCACCAGTCCAGTTTCCTCTTTTCCACTCCTCGATATATTTTGGTATAAACCCTTTAAAGCATTTACATTTTGGAGGCAACGACATCACACACAACCCGAAAGGTCCACATACACCATAATAATCGCATGAATCCACTGGTGCCCCAAAGTACAATTCCCAGTCAGTCCCATTATGCTGAGAAATCTTCAGTAGCCCCTCTGATGTTATCATTATATATGGCAATTTTAAGTTTCGGTTTAAATAAGAGAGGGATCCTGACCCGTTTGAATCTTGCTGAAGGCTGAATGGACTTGTAAATGTTTCATCCATTATTGGTATTCCAGTGAACCTTGTTTTAGCCCATGGACCGCTTCTCCAATAAGGCGCCGAGCCTTTCATAGTCAACGCTTGTGATGGTACTTGCGGTGTAATTTGAGCCACAAAGTCGCCAAGAGATGGATCAGTATAACTTTTCCAAGAAGTCAACACCCGCTTCTCACCGGTGGCAAGATTATACATAAGGGTTGACAAAGGGAGCATAGTATCACCAGGATTGTCAAAGCTTTGCCATAGAGTTCTCCTGGAAACATTGTCCACGACAATAAGATTTCCAGTGTCTAAAAGCTCTGCACGAGACCCGTTAGATGCAAAAGTTTCTCCACTGGACCACACAACGCCATGTTTGCCATTATATAACAGAAGACTTCCATTGCTGCTGATAGCGAGATTTGCCGTTGATTCTGTAACAGGCTTTTCTCTATTGGCCACCCACACAACCACCCGGGGAGTGATACCCTTGAACCAGATTCCGACATACTGGTCTTGGGTGTTATTAGGACTGAAGAACCCCAACTCATAAACACCATTAGAGGAGGTAAGAGTTTGTCCTATTGACAAAGGACTCTCTATCGTTATCTTTGCATAGCTAAAACTTAAAAAAGTGGTAAATAAGAGCAAACAAGCAAAGAACATGATCCTCTTCTTCCTCATGTGTTCTTGTGTCTCCAAGATCTTCTACAGATTAGTTTAAGAGACAAACATGTTAATAAGAGCAAGCAAGCTAAGAAAAGAAACTCAGGGACTTATGAGACTATTTTCAAGAACCTATTAACAATGTTGACCACACCGCACTTATGTTCCAAAATCTCCATTACTATATTAAGGATCAATTAAAACCTTATTAATAATACAAAATAAATTGTAATAAATTGCTATGAAGAAGTCTAACCTTTTACCCAATCAACCACACAACGATTGACCTCATATAGCAACATTGTCATCTCTGCATCAATTAAAAACTAACCGAAGAATACAACCTTTTACCTAATCAGCCACGCATTTAGTTTCCATGTCCTTGCCAGCTCTTTTGAGCCCAGAACCTGTGAAAGAGAGAAATCTACACTCTGCAAGACTGCATCAATATCTACACTCACAATAATTATAAATCAATCAGATCTTTCTCAATGGTTTGTGAAATCTTTCACCCTTGCAACGTGAGAGAAATTGATGATCTTCAAGGTAAACACATAGCAGCTTTGAAACCTTAAATCACTTTTTACTTAATGAAATAATTTTTAAAGAAGAATGAAACTTGAAGTCATCAACATTGAAAATTTTATCCCTTTGGAGAATAATCTAACACACATCAATTTTACAATTTCCATCCCATTGTTTCTCAACGCCCTTGGATCACAGACTCTGTTATCTCATTGACGCTGATCAAATCATTAGCTGGTGTATCGTCATCATGAGTGTGCACTACAAATGTGGGTTGTTTTGGAGATGAAAGATCTGATTTTGTGGTGAGCATAGACAGCAACTCAACCGTGTTGGGCCTGTCTGCAGGGTGGTGTTGAACACAGAGCAGACCAACCTGAACACATCTCCCAACTTCTAATGGGTGACATGAATCAGCAAGAACTTGGTCCAAAAGATCAACTCCTTTGGTTTCACTCCAAGATTCCCATGCCTGTGTTAGTTTCAGATCTTAAGAATACAAGGGCAACAAACCTTTTGCAACCTCTGCAAGTACATGAGAACCTAAAGTTTTACTTACATATGCAAGAAGTGTTTTTCCATCTTCCCCATAGCTGAACCTTGAGATCTTCTCTCCACTGATGATTTCTAACAGTAGAACACCGAAGCTGTAGATGTCTGATTTCTCAGAGAATAATCCAGTCCATGCATACTCAGGAGCCATATATCCTCTGTTCAAATATCAAATAGATTCCCCAATGTTAACATATGACTATAACTATGAATTCTTGTTAAGTATGCTGTTGAAGACAGATTCTTACAGAGTTCCTACAATCCTGTGAGTATTTTCCTGATATTGGGTTCCCTGAAACATCCGAGCCAATCCAAAATCTGATATTTTGGGGTTCATTTTTTCATCCAGAAGAATATTGCTGACCTTCAGGTCTCGGTGAATTACCCTGAGGCGTGAGTCACGGTGGAGATAGAGAAGTCCACGCGCAATACCTTGAATGATATCAAATCTCTTTGGCCAATCAAGCTCGAGCCTTTTCCTTGAATCTAAGCAACAATACAGTGTTAAAACTATCAGATAAGACGTTACACATATAGAGCAAAAGCTACAAATAGAGTGGGAAACAGGAAAGAAGTGACACACCAAAGACAAAAGTATCAAGGCTTTTGTTCAACAGAAACTCATAAATCAATAGCTTCTCTTCTCCTTCGATGCAACATCCCAAAACCCTGACTAAGTTTCTGTGTTGGAGTTTTGAGATGAGTACTATTTCATTCATGAACTCCTCCTTTCCCTGTCCAGAGCTGCTAGAAAGCCGTTTTACTGCGATTTCTCTGCCATCTTGCAGTTTTCCCTGAAACAAGTTGCAATTGTCATCTCAAGAAAATAGAAATAAAAACAAAAAAGATAAGAGCTAAGAGGATACAAAGTTTCTGACCTTGTAAACCGAACCAAATCCTCCTTGTCCAAGTTTGTTTGATATACTGAAATTATTGGTGGCAGTTTGTATGGTATTCATCTCAAAAAATTCTAAACCTGGGACCTCCTTTGATTTTAGATCATTCCTCCAGACATCCTTTGATATATGAGCTGCATGTGAGTTAGAATTCGTGAGTTAGTGCTTCAAATCTAGTAAACTAGCCAAGTGAGCATATTTAGATACCAAAAAGAATACTTAGTGCGTCAATTTAGTGTAGGTTTGTCATAGTGGAAAAACTCCCTTTTTCCTATTATAGTTATCGATAATTTGTAACAAATGTAGCAGACCCTACTATCATTTTGTTGGAAAGAAAACGAATAAACAAAGAAAAAGAAACTGTTAGAGATAGTAAGATCATCAGTGTGTACCGTTATGTTTCACTCTGTATTTCCAGAAACCAAACGCAGCAGAAGTCAATATCAGAAAAAGAAAAAGGCTCACAGTACTAGCAGCAATGGTTTTGCTACGCTCACTTCCACCTAAGATATTTAAGACAAAAAAAATTAAACAATAAGCCATGCTGCTACCAAAGAGAACACTATCAATGAAGTTGAAGATAAAGTTGTAACTGACGAAGTAGCTCTTTTGTGTTATATTTTAAGCCGTACCTAGTTCGGAACGTGCAAGACGAATGGAAAGAAGTTCTCCTCCCGCAGAAAATTGCATTGTGTCCATTAGGTCTTGGTTCCACATTAAGCACCCTATTCCATGGATGTAAGCAAAGGCCAAGCAAGAACAATTGTGTAGGCAACTTTGGTGACATTTTTCAGCATCCACAGAACTTGCATATTCATAAAAGTCAGGAAGCTTTATGTTGGCAACAGGATGGAAAATGTTTACATCTTTGCCAGTAGAGTTTCCTTGACAAAGTAGTTCGGTACGCCTCACACAACCATCAGTCCAGTTTCCTCTTTTCCACTCCTCATTGGATTTTGGTACAAATCCTTTGAAGCATTTACACTTTGGGAATACCGACATAACACAAATCCCAAAAGGTCCACATACACCATAAACATCACATAAATTGGCTGGAGCCTCGTAGCTTAATTCCCAGTCCATTCCATTATGCCGAAACCTCTTCATTGATCCCTCTGATGTTAAAATTAAATGTGAAAGTTTAAAGTTTCTATCGAAATAAGTAAAGGATCCTGACCCGTTTGCATCCTGCTGAAGGCTAAATGGACTTGTATATGTGTCATCCATTAGCGGTATCCCCGTGAATCTTGTTTTAGCCCATGGACCGGTTCTATAATAAGGCGTCGAGCCTCTCATAATAAACACCTGTGATGGCACTTGCGGTGTAATCTGACCCACATATTCGCCAGGCGATGGATCGGTGTAACTTTTCCAAGAAGTCAACACCGTCTTCTCACCGGCGGAGAGATTATATGTCAAGGTTGAGAAAGGAAGCATAGTGTCACCAAGATGGTCAAAGCTTTCCCATAAAGTTTTTCCCGAAGAATTGTGGATGACAACTAGATTGCCGTTGTCTGAAAGCTCTGCACGAGATCCATTAGATGCAAAAGTTTCTCCACTGGACCACACAACGCCATGATTTCCATTAGATAAGATAAGACTTCCATTGCTGCTGATAGTAAGATTTGCCGTGGAGTCTGTAACAGGTTTTTCTCTATTGGCCACCCACACAACCACCCGAGGAATGATACCTTTGAACCAGATTCCAACATACTGATTTTGGGAGTTATTAGGACTGAAGAACCCCAGTTCATAAACTCCATTAGAGGAGCTAAGAGTTTGTCCTAGCGACAAAGAACTATCCGTCGTTATCCTTGCATAGCTAGAACTTAAAAGGATGGTAAACAACAGCAAACAAGCAAAGAACATGAACCTCTTTTTCCCCATGTGTTTTGTGTCTCCAAGAACTATCTTCTTCGGATTAGTTTGAGAAGTGAAGTTGTTAACAAGAGAAAGCAAGCCAAAAAAAAAAACTCAGGGACTAGTGGGAACTATTTTCAAGCACCTATAAGCAATGTTGACCACAAGAGATGAGCATAAGGTCTTCAATATAGTCTCTTCACATATTGACTGTTGCAAAGCTGATATTTCTCTGCAAAAACTATGACTCATCTATCGATTGATGCAGAGTATATAGATGTCTATCTTTAATTGGTTGTGGACTTAAAAAAGATATGAAATGACAGTTTGCTATATGAGGATGTTAACATGCAACTCCATAAGTCACAGTTTTGACAATATGTCAAGCTTCTATATCGCAGACGTTCAACATTATTTAATGATAAAAAAATAAATTTCAATACTTAGGTAATTTCCATATAGAAGTCGAGTCTTTAACCAAATCAACAATTGACCTCACATAGCAACATTGTCAATTTCATGTCCTTGTTGGGGGCAGAACCAATGAGAAATAGTCATCAATAATATGAACCAATCAAAAAATGAAAAATGTACTCCTTTACCTTTCACAGTCTGAAACCAAGTACTCCAACCTTTTACACAATCAGTGAATCAACCATACGGCGGTTGACCTCATATTGAAATATTGTGTTGTTTCCATGTCCCTTGCCTATAAAAGATAAATCATCAACATCAAATTGAAAGATTCATTGTATGAATAAATCAGATCTTTCTTGTTGGTTCACCCTTACAACACACTTTAACTTTCTTGAACTGTAGACTATGTTAAATCTCGTTGAGGCATTTCACCGAACAGTTCCAGTGCAAAATTAAAACGTTTCAGAGCTTCGCTAATACCATTTGACCCTTCTGCCCCAGTCGACCAATTCCAACTCCAACCATTTGGGCTTAACTGTTTCTATCCAAAATAGCCGACTTCAACGGTCAACATTGGTGTGTCAGTGTCAACCAGAGAGAGACACGACGGCACACCACTAAGTTTCTGTTTATATACATCTTTTTCGCATTTTACACTCTTTTGGTTTTCTTCTGGTGATCTCTCTCGCTCTCTGTGTGCTCATTTCTCTTAGAACTCAGGCATCGGAGACTTTAGGAGGATTTAAGAATCTTTGACTTCAAAAATGTATTAAAAAAACAAAACAAAAATTTTAGAATTTTGATTTCAAAATGTATTATACGAAGAATGACTAAATAAATATTCCAAGTTAAAAACATTTAAAAGTTGACTACTTTAATGTACAAATCAACACACTTCAATATTACAATCTCTCAACGCCCAAGAATCATAGGCTGTGTGATCTCATTGAAGGTGATCAAATCTCTGATCTGGGATTCGTCATCTCTCGTGTGGAATTCAAATGTGGGTTGTTTTGGTGATGGAAGATCTGATATTGTCGTGAGCATAGACAGCAACTCAAGTGTGTTTGGTCTGTCTACAGGTTGATGTTGAACACAGAGCAGAACTATCTGAACACATCTCCCAACTTCTAATGGGTGACTTGAATCAGCAACATCTTGGTCCAGAAGATCAATTCCACCGTTTTCATACCAAGATTCCCATGCCTAGTCATGGTTTCAAAACAAGCGAATATAAGAGTAAGAAACGTTTTAAAATGGACAGCGAGATCTCTGCACTTTGATACACTAAAAAGTCATACTTACATATGCAAGAAGGGTTTTCCCGTCTTCGCCATAGCTGAATCTTGAGATCTTCTCTCCGCTGATGATTTCTAGCAGTACAACTCCGAAGCTGTAGATGTCTGATTTCTCAGAGAACATCCCAGTCCAAACATACTCGGGAGACATATATCCTCTGCACATATATCAAATAGTTTCTCCCAAGTTAATATATGATTATAACTATCATGTTAAGCATGTTTTTCAAGACAGCATCTTACAGAGTTCCTACAACCCTGCGAATTTTGTCTTGATATTCTGTTCCCTGATACATCCGAGCCAATCCAAAATCTGATATTTTGGGGTTCATTTTTTCATCCAGAAGAATATTGCTGACCTTCAGGTCTCGGTGAATTACCCTGAGGCGTGAGTCACGGTGGAGATAGAGAAGTCCACGCGCAATCGCAGATTTGTTGTCAATCTTGATGATGATTTGTTCGGTCTTTTGTCCCGTGATCTCGCTCAATAGGTCTTGAAGCCAAATGGCTTGCCTTGCTGCCTCCGTCGATGCCATGAACTCGGCTTCACATGATGAAAGAGCAATTGTGTCCTGTTTTTAGAAACCCAAGTAATCGGCGAGGATCCATAATAGAAAATATGACCCGTAGTGCTTCTTCTATCATCTTGGTCTATATTATGACCAATGGCAGACCCATTAAGAGAAAAGGGGTCACATGACACCCCTAAATTAATCAAATTTATTGTAATGCATTGAGAGTTATACAGATTAATAAGCTTAATTGGTAATTTATTGGTTAATGACACCCCTAATCCCATGTCTAGTTCTCTTTTTGACACCCTTTAACTGTTTATCTTTTTAACATTTATGTGTTTTTCTTTTATGCTTTTGAAAATCATGACATTTATTTAGCTTAGTATAGTCTTTTTATAGATTATAATCATTTTAATTTTTTTTGTTTACTGTTTATATAACAATTTACAATATATATTAAAAAACAAATTATATTAATGACCCCGATAAAAATAATTTATCGGTCCACCACTGATTATGACTACTATCGCTGAATCCAATGATTCACTTTGATCCTCCACGATTAAATTTCAGACCATAAGTAGTTGTTCCCTTAAAATACCTCAGTCTTTGTTTCATCACTTCACCATGTGACTTGCGTGGGCATTGCATATACCTACTAGCAACTCCAACTCAGAAGGCCAAATCTGGACGTGTGTGTAACAAGTACCTTAGACATCTGACATTTCTTCTATAGCTCGTGGGGTCTATCTCTGTTTCTTCTTGTGCCTTAGAAACTTTTAGTCCAAACGCCATTGGTACTTTAGTTGGATTACAAGTTTCCAAACCAGCTTCTCTCAAAATCCTTTGCGCATTGCCTTCTTTTTTAATCTCGATTCCATCTTCAACTTGATTAACTTCTATGCCGAGGTAATAGGGAGTCTTCCGAGGACCGACATTTCAAATTTTGTAGACATCCCAGCTTTGAATTCACTTATGACTTTGAGAGTATTTCCAGTCGCAAATAAATCATCTACGTATATGGCAGCAATGAGAAGTGATACGCCTTCTTCCTTTCGATACACGGAGCTTTCTTTTGAGCACTTCTTAAATCTTAGCTCCTTTAAGATCTGGTCTAACTTCGTGTTCCAAGCTCGAGGTGCTTGTCTTAAGCCATAAAAGCTTTTGAGAGTTTGTACACCTTGTGTTCTTCACCTTTTACTTCGAAACCTTCAGGCTGATCAACATAGACGTCTTCTCTTAATTCCCCATGTAAGAACGATGTTTTGACGTCTAAGTGGTGAATCTCCCATCCGTTTGCTGCTGCTATTCCAATTAATAACCGTATGGTTTCTAGACGAGCTACTGGTGCAAATACTTCATTAAAATCTATGTCTGATTCTTGTACATATCCCTTAGCAACAAGTCGCACCTTGTACTTGTTGATTGTACCATCTGCATTTTTCTTGATTTTGAATATCCACTTGAGACCAGTAACTTTTATTTCACTCAGTCTATCAACTAGAACCCATGTCTTGTTTTTATTTATTGAAGCAATCTCTTCTTCACATGCTTTCTCCCATTTTAACGAACCCTTTACTTCTTTATAAGAACTCGGCTCATTATTTATCGAAAGTAGAAGTCTCTCACGTTCTGCAACCGCTAGAAGAGCATAATCTTCAAGATATTAAGGGTTCCTTGTTTGGTGAGTTGATCTCCTTATTGGTTGTTCTGCAGGTAACAGTAATCGAATCCTTAACTTGATCGATTTGCTCTGATACCAAATAAAGTAACTGAAACACACTTAACTTTGTATAAAGAATAACTCTCTTTATTAGGTTTAGAAAATCTCTTTCAAAACTAAACACTCAAACCTCTTAATGTTTGATGATATGATTGTCACAACTCAACAATCATATTTATAGTGTTAGCACACATTTGCTAATCCTATTCTTATTCCTATTATTATTAGAACTAGCGAACTCATAATTCTATTAGGAATTCCTTAAGTCTATCTTATTCTTAACCGATTTGTTAGGATTTCTTAGGCCACAAGATAATGTTGAAGTTAATCCAACAACAACCAAACCACCCTGGGAATGATACCCTTGAACCAGATTCCAACATACTGGTTTTGGGTGTTATTAGGACTGAAGACCCAATTCATAAACCTCATTAGCGGAGCTCAGAGTTTGTCATTGACAAAGGACTTGTTGGCGTGATAATAGCGGCATAAGAGCAAGGTGAACAAGAGAAAACAAGCAAACCTCGGCATCCCCAAGAACAATATTTCCTTTAGACTAGTGTAAGAAGCAAACCCATGTATGGAAGAGAAAGTAAGCCAAGAAAGCAAACTCAAGTACTTAATGAGCATTATTCTTGAAACAGTGCTGACCACATCGCTCCCACCTTCCAAAATTCCGTATATTACTTTATTCACGTTCTACTTAATTAAACCTCGTTTTATACTTGAGTTTTTACTAGTTGGCTCCAAAATGATCCAACATTTTACCCAATCAAGCGTGCAACGGTTGGGTTGACCTTATATTGAAACATTTTGTGTCACTTTCACGTCTTTGTTACAAAGAACCAGTAAGAGATAGTCATCATCAAGACTCTGAACCAATCAATTAACTTCAAGTAATGTAAAAAAACAAAATTTTATAATACTTGGAGTATACTTTTTGAGTAAGTTTCTTTTTCTTTTTGGTGCACAGTTTTTTTAGTTAGCTTAGCCTAAGGTTTTTGGTGTAGATAAACCTTCCGAATTTATTAATACACAATATTTGACTTGATAAAAACAAAAAACAAAAAAGCATTTTAATTTTCTTAACTCGTTTTTATTCCGTTCAACTGATGTAAAAAAAAATTATTCCTCACTTTTTTGTTTTTTTTTCCACAACTTTTCAGCAAATTCCACCAATTTCATGTTATTATTTAGACTCTTAAGGCCTAAAAGCAATGAAGAATAAATCTTGAAAAAATAAATGAAGAAGTTTCAACCAAAAAACTAAAATGAAGAATATATAAATGTTGAAGTTTTAACATTGAAATGTTGATCCATTTAAGGAGAATAATTCAATTGAAAAAAAAAAACACATTTTCAATTCTACAATTTTCATCACAAATAGATTCTTAATGCCCAAGGATCACATAGTTTATTCCACAAATACAGTGGATGATTTCTATTTTCTAATCGTATCGAAAAGTGCCTCTCCAACGTTAGTTAAAAAATATTAGCTAAATGTGAATTTAAAAAAAAAAAACCACAGAAATACATATCCATTCAAATTTCCAATCTATAAAGCATATGATATTTTAAAGCCAATAGGCTTCAATGTAAAGATTTTTTTCCCTTGTGTGGCGGATAAGCAAAAACAGAAAAACCAAATCTCTTATCCAACTTATGTTGCCACGTGGACAGATATAGTTGGTCAAGCAGATACTAATCTAATCTGAGCATTACCAGTTGTGCTATTTCAAAGCCACAAGTAATTAAGTTTCAACTAGACCTTATTCTCTTCTACCCTAACACAGCCCTTGCAGACCATAACTGAATCAGCATCATCATCTCTTGGTGACAGAAGTGAAGAGTTGAGGAACAGAGAAAATGGCAGCACAAGCACTTGTGTCTTCTTCACTTACCTCCTCTGTTCAGACAGCTAGACAGATATTTGGCTCTAAACCAGCCGTGTCCGCTTCACAGAGGAAAGGTTCCTTTGTTGTTAAGGCTACTTCAAGTCCACCTGTCAAGGTATATGAAAGTCTCTAATCTTTAACAAATCTCATTTTCTCTATGGACTGAATCATCTGATCTTGATTTTGTGTGGTTTGTTTCTTTAGCAAGGAGCAAACAGACCATTGTGGTTTGCATCGTCTCAGAGTCTCTCTTACTTGGACGGCAGGTAAATTTATAAACAAGTGTTGGATTTGATTTCTCTTTAAGGCTTCATGATGTTCAGAACTTGAAGATGTTGTGACTCTTGTAGCTTACCTGGTGACTATGGATTCGACCCACTTGGTCTTTCAGACCCAGAGGGTACTGGAGGATTCATTGAGCCAAGATGGCTAGCATACGGAGAGATCATCAATGGACGGTTCGCTATGTTGGGTGCAGCTGGAGCTATTGCTCCTGAGATTTTAGGCAAGGCCGGTTTGATTCCACCAGAGACTGCTCTTCCCTGGTTCCAAACCGGTGTGATTCCACCTGCAGGAACATACAGCTATTGGGCAGACAATTACACACTCTTTGTTCTCGAGATGGCTTTGATGGGATTTGCTGAGCACAGGAGGTTCCAAGACTGGGCTAAGCCAGGATCTATGGGGAAACAATACTTCTTGGGGTTAGAGAAGGGTTTGGCTGGTTCAGGTGACCCGGCTTACCCCGGAGGACCTTTCTTTAACCCTCTTGGGTTTGGGAAAAATGAGAAGTCAATGAAGGAGCTGAAACTCAAGGAGGTCAAGAACGGTAGACTGGCTATGCTCGCCATCCTCGGTTACTTTATCCAGGGACTAGTGACCGGTGTGGGGCCTTTCCAGAACCTTCTTGATCATTTGGCGGATCCCGTCAACAACAATGTCTTGACCAGCCTCAAGTTCCACTGAGATGATCTATCATCCCATGTGTGTTTTATGTCTCTTTGTATCGTACAATCTTTATCTCTCTCGGTACCATTGGCTTCTTCGTATTGTAACACACTGTGTAAACATATTCGTGTTTTGTAAGAAATGATAATGTCAATGGCTAAAAGAACAACTTCTAGGATTAATGGTTGGTCTTTGCAGGAACCAAGAAGCAACATAGTTAATATTATTAAGAGTTTATGATATATGAGCTGAAATTTGAATTAAAATTCAGGTGCTATTGCTGACTATATAGTCGTTTAGCCAGGTAAACATATTTTAAGTCTTTAGAGTTAGCCAAAACCAAGGTACTTTCACTAGGATTAATCGTCATTTATAGTGTGAATGCAAATGTAGGTTGTTTTGGGAACAATGCTTGGGTTCACCCTTAGGGGCCAACTAATAAAACTTACATTTAAATAAAAATAATAATTAAAAGTAAAACTAAACTAATAAAACAAATTAAGAAAGTGAATATCCAGAAGACGTTATATAAAAACTTTCATTAACGTCAACAGCTTTAATTTGTTTGTTTTTTTTATATAAAACGGCGTTAATTTCTTCTTATTCATTGTAAATAATCATTCACTTACAATACTTTCGATGACATAATTTTTCCAGAAATTTCATGTCGGAAAAGCTTTATGGCTACTCTAGTTAGATGATCACAATGTTACCTTTTGCGATGAATGTTGGTCTACGTTGTCTCCGTGGAGAGAGCTGGAACGGGGAGTTTCCAGTGAAGAACAAATCAGAAGAGATATTTCAAGCTGTCACTCTCTGTTCTCCCTTCTATGATGATAATGGTTCTCTTATTGGGATCATATCTATCACGAGTAGCACAGCGCCGTATCAAAACCCAACAATCTCTTTGTCCAAATTAAAGGCGCAACCACTGCAAGGATTAGCTTTGCCTCTAAACTTGGTTTGGAGTCCAAAAGAGCTGTTATATCAAAACTTGGTCTTAATTCTCATTACCGGCCTATACAAGTTGTTGTAGCATCAAAGATATCAGATTTGGGTAGTTCAATTGCAAGTTGTATATTCTTACCTTTTATCTTATTGTTACACATTTTTTACGAGCGTTAAAATTGCAGGCATCCAAGGTGAGCAACAAGGTCAGGTCGATAATATGAGAGCATGTGATAATAGTGCCACAATCTCTGACGGTTGCAGTGGTGTGTTCAATGCTACTCTCGCTGACCACAAGGATGATGCAGCATCAAGTGGTGCCACCACACCAAGAGGGTAACAAGGTTGATAGATATAACGATTGCTTGGAATACAAAGTTTTATGGTATGAGTTGACAATCGGAGAACAAATTGGACACGGTAATTTATTCTCTTATTTGACAGACACTTCCATTCTTTATACATCATACATTTTACACCGAAGAGGTACGTGTCTAGCAAAAATCATTGAAAGTCATACATCCATGGAGGTAGTTTCCATGTTAATCCACGTTTTCTAGCAACAATTCTTTTTACTTGATGTGTTCAACTAAAACAAAGAGATAAACACCAAAACCTAATTTAAATCTCTTTGTAAAAATATATGTATACAAAAAAGGAGTAACGACGGCGTTAACAAAATTCACTTTTTTAATTTGTTTTACTGGTTTAGTTTTAATTTTTATTATTATTTTTATTTAAATGTAAGTTTTATTAGTTGTCTTTCTCTCATTGGACAAAAGGTATGGGAGGTGAATATAAGAGTTCACCCCTAGGATGAACCCAAAAATTATTCTTGTTTTGGTGAGGGAAGATATGATGTTGTCGTCAATATAGACACCAACTCAAGTGTGTTGGGTTTGTCTATAGGTTGGCGTTGAACACAAACCTATTTGAACAAATCTCCCAACTTCTAACGGGACATGAATCTATCAGCAGCAACATATCCAAAAAAAATCAGTTCCTCCATTTTTAGACCAAGTTTCATTTTCTTCGTATATTCATGAATGAACGTCATTATTAATATTGAAGTGATATATACTTGGGTTTGGAATTTCAATAAAGAAATTTATAATTGGACCTAAGAAATAATAGAAAATCGAAATTATATTAAAAATAGGTAATTCTCTTAAATAACATAAAATAAAGTTTTTGTACCACATTTAACACATATTTTCATTTACGTCATATATAACCTTTCATCAAAGGACAATTATCTTATATTAGCATAAAACCTCTAACCTCATATTTTTAGGGTTTAAGATTTCAAGTTTGAGTTTAGAAAATCTAAACCTTAAACTATAAACCCTAAATAATATATCATAAATCCTAAAATAGTTAACCCAAGCCAAAAAATTTAAATTATAACTTTATAAAATGTTATAAATATCTCATAATATTATTTTGGCTATTTCTAACAAAAAAAAACTTCATTTTTAGCTTATAAACAAATATAGAAATATTTTTAGCAAGTTATTTACATGCTAACTTTGGGCGTATGGGCCAAGCTATTGGTTAATTTTTCTGAATGAGTAAATCTCACGTGTTCGAGAACTTTGGCATAAGAAACCCTACAATATTGCCTTCCTTGATAAATCTTCTCCTAGCGAATTTGTTTCAGTAATTTTTACCCTAATGTTGTCCAGAGCTAGATCTGCCGCCGCCAAGAACGGCCCGAGCAATAACAAGAGAGAGAAGAACCTTTCTCCGGCAACAGAATCAACCTCGATTTCGTCACTTCCTAACGATCTGCTATTAAACTGCTTAGCACGCATCTCTAGATTGTATTATCCAACTCTCTACCTCGTTTCCAAAAGTTTCAGATCCATCGTTGCTTCACCGGAGCTTTACGATACCCGATCACGCTTAAACCGTATGGAGAAGTGATAGGATACAAGATGATGATGACATGGCGATAAGGAGACCAAACAGAACACGTCAGCCCAACCGGAAATATCTGCAGACTTGAAACATTCTTATTTGTTTCTTATTTGTTTCTTATTTGTTTCAGTTTCAATAATTGAACGAGTCGTCCGTAATCGTTCAAGCACTTTTCCATTTCCTGCAATGTAGGAGTCAATGACTCCACCTTCTTATTATTTGCTTCATGTACTTTCCTCTATTTAAAGAAATGAAAACAACAAAAAAGGTAGACTTTTCTACCAAAAATCTTGTGTTCTTATTGTTCAATTTGATCACATTGATAATCTCTTATCAGGGACCTATCAAGAAGTGTCTCTATCTTTGGTTACACTTCCCTTTCGATCCTAAAACATATTGTTTCACTCTCTCTCGGCAACCTAATATTACAGTAACCAACAAGTCAAGTGGCTGTCTTATGGTCCAAATTCCATCTCACTATGCTGGTATGGTTCCTTCGCAACGGTCGACTCTCGTAGCCGTTGGTTCTAATATCTACAAAATCGGCGGTGCTAATTCTTGTTGGATCGAAATGTTCGAGGGAGACCCTCTTCTTCTTATGTGTCTTTCCTAAATTGTCAGTCTCACACGTGGCATCAGACTTAAAGCATGCAAATGGATCGGAGCTCTTCCTCCACAGCTAGCTTAGTTGATGGGAAGATATATGTAGCCGGAGGCAACAAAGACGACAGATCCTCCAACTGGGTGGAGGTTTTTGATCCAAAGAGCCAAACTTGGGGCTCTGTTATGAACCCTCGCAGGCAGTTATACGAAGACAATGAATATAAACCTAGACGTGTAGCCAAAAGCGTAAGCCTTAAAGAAAAATTCTACTTGTTTGGGATGAGTTTAAGGTTTACAATCCCAAGGAACACAAATGTAACATAGATATAATGTAAATTTTACATAAGTATTTGAAACAATTGAAATAAGATGGGATATTATATAACAAAAAAAATTAATAAAAAAGATAATGATGTATATTTAATCTTAAATATAGTTATATTAAATTGAGATGACTAGAAACAGAAAAATCCTTATCACAAAAATACAAGTAAAATAATTTTTTAAAATCAATTAGAGTAATGATAATTTTCTAAAGATTATAAAAAATAGAATAGTATATATGATAGTAAACATTGAATAGTTTATTTGTAATCGAACAAAAAAAAACAAATACAAATACGAAGATTATAACACTTAAAAAAAATTAGATGTTTTCAAAAAATCCAAATGTAACTTTTCTTTTTATATATTCTAGAAAATATTTGGATATATGTTTCTAATATTTTCGAAGAAAATTAATTATATTTGCTCTCTAGCTTAACTTCTTTCAATATTTCGATTATTTATATGTAGAAATTAGCAAGAACACCAACAGCAAAAGTACTTTGATGGCCAATAATGACTGTACGAGATCAAAGTTAGGGGAGCGAATAAGATTAAACAATGGTCGAAAAATTGCTAGACAGTAGCTAAACGTTTAGTAAAATGTTAGATGTTTAGACGTTTAACGTTTAGTAAAATATTAGACGTTTAACCAAATAGTTCTTGGGCCAATGGCGAAGTTAGGCCCCTTTGAAAGTTGTGCGAAGTCTGGCTGGCCCCGACAAAGGAAGATTATGGTCCCTGACCCATAATTTACTTTAGAAATATATATATATTAGACGTTTAGTAGAGAGGACTAGAGTGTAGGCGGATTAATCCAACAGATCGTTCTTAGTGGTTTATGAAGTCCTTGTCTTATCCTTAAAACACACTTGAAATTTTACTGGTTTTAAGCAGAACAACTTTCTTAAACTACAACTAGACCTGTGTGTGGTGCCTCGTAGTAGCTTGAGACAAATAGAGTGCAGCTGTAAAGGATCCACAATTCAGGAGAAGTACGTAATCTCTGAATGAGCAGTAACCATTCTTGAAATGATACAATGTAATATGGAATAAAAACTTAATAGAATTGTGACTATCTGCAGAAACTGTAATTGAATAGTCGGACCTGTGACTATTCAGAAACCGCTCCTTGACATCCTCTTCTATGCCGAAGATCTTGCTTATCATCGTCTCAAGAAATAAATCTTCTTGGAGTTGGAATGGGCTGGGATTCTTGGATTTCCAGCCTTTGAAAACTTATATCTTGTGCAGACATTTGACCAAACACATTCTTCATTACTATTTGAAAATGTAAATGAAGAATGTGAAGTTGAAAGTAACCAACATTGAAAATTTGATCACTTTAGTTTAGACAAGCGGTGTTCTTAACAGATTGTGTCATCTCATTGATTGTAACAAATCCTTAACCTGGGATTTGTTCTCTTTTGTGCAATTCAAATACGTATACCATCTCTAACCAATGTAGATGCTCTTATACCATGAATTACTTTAAATAAATATCGCACCAAGTTAGCTGACCGTGAACTAATGTACATATATCTATAACTAGTGTGACTAAACTAATTTTTCTCTCCTTCAGAGTATTTGCCAGGTCCAATTTAACAACACTAAGTGCTCAACTATAATAATTCACATTTGTTGACTTTTCAGAGCTTCAAGGAATGAAAAGGCGAAGAGTCTTCTGATCTCTCTCTCCCTAGTCAATGGAGGCCTATTTTTCTCCGGCATATATGGCTTATCCTAACACAGCTTGTAATATTAATCATTCTTTTACTTTCTAATTATTTCACAAAAACTTAAAAAGGACTACCACTTAAGAACTACATCCTTATACTTCACCAAAAACAAAAAAGAAAAACATTAAAAAAACCTACAGATATCTTATTTTCATTTGAAGTTTCTCCTTCCATAAGTCAACGCGTTTTGCCTCAAAACGAGGACGGTTCCCTTTATTATTATTATTATTTATTTTTTTAATTTGTTTTTTTTATATACCTTTCTGAAAAATCATCAACGTGAAATATCAGATTTGACTTATCTTCCATTTCTAGTTAGCCCCTCGCCATGTCTCTGAGCATGTCTCTCATCGCTTCTCCTTCCTCTCTTCCCTCCCGCAACTACAAATTCAATGTCTTCGCAAGCTTCCACGGGCCTGACGTCCGTAAAACACTTCTTAGTCACATACGTGAACAGTTTGAACGCAATGGGATCACTATGTTCAATGATCAAGCAATTGAGAGAAGCGCAACGATCGCCCCTTCACTCACAGAAGCTATAAGAGATTCGAGGATCTCGATCGTGATTCTCTCCAAGAAATATGCTTCTTCAAGCTGGTGTTTGAATGAATTGGTAGAGATTTTGGAGTGCCAAAAATCTATGGGACAAATAGTGATGACCATTTTCTACGGAGTAGATCCATCCGATGTGCGGAAACAGACCGGGGAATTTGGGATAGCTTTCAGTGAAACTTGTAAGCATAAGACGGACGAGGAAAGGCAGAAATGGAGCAAAGCTTTGAAGCATGTGCCCGACATTGCTGGAGAAGACTTGTTAAGATGGTTGGTTTTCTATTTTTTTATGTTTATTTTATTTTTTTTATTTTTGGTTAAATGGTTTTTAGTTAACCAGTGTTTTGTTTCTTATGTTTTATTAAGTGGTAATCACTAGAGAAAAAAAAAACAGTTAATGGTGTTCTGTGATGGTGATTAGAGGCGGAGTTATTAGATTAGATTGGAGGAATTATGGTGATTAGAAATTTAGAGTTTAAATGATTAAAGGAATGTTTTTGTTGAATGAATACTACTATATTAGAAACTAGGATAATTCTAACGCGCCGGAGTTTAATATATATTTGTTTATTTATTATATTTTTTAGATGTATATATATATATATATATATTTATTTTTAATGTTGTTTTTATTTTTGCATTTTTAAATATTTTTGTTAATTATTTTAGTATCCTGTAATTTATTATTCTTATTTTTATTAGTCTATATTTTTTTTAATCCAACTATTTTATTAGTAATATTTTTCTATAAATATTTAAATAATATAACAAAGTTATCACTAACTTTGGTATTTCTAATCATACATTATTTAAATTTGCTTAGTTTCATAGTTGTTTCTTTAAAAATTAATATTATTATTACTCTAAATTGATAGAAAGTTTTTTATTAGAGATTATGAAACGGAGGAAATATATTTTAAAATTTTTATTAGAGATTATGTGGTTTGAATTTGGAATAATTTTTTATTTAAAATTTTTGCATAAAGTATTTAGTAGAGATTGAGAGCTTGAGATTTTGTGATTTGGTTTTTATAGCAATAAGTTATTTTCTATTATATTTTTGTGTTTGTATGTTAGATTGGTTTACGATACATCTTTTTGGTTCTTAAAATGTGTAATTTTATTAAATTGGTAGCATTTTTAAAGCAATATTTAGTCTTATATAAGATTTTTTTGGTTCGAAAGAAAATAATCTAAAAGAAATAAATTAGAAAAATAAAAAATTGGTTAGTTAGAAGTGACACATGTCAGCATTTCGAAGCTCCAGTAGCCTACTATATTAGATAACATACATGTCATAAATTATTGGGGACAGAGGAGTTATTTCTTTGTGACTATTTTGATGGTAACAATTAATGATTTTCTTTTGTTTCTCTTTTGCTAGGGACAACGAAGCAAACATGATCAAGAAAATTGCAAGAGATGTTTCAAATAAACTGAATGCTACACCCTCTAGAGATGTTGATGGCATGGTGGGACTTGAGGCTCATTTGAAAGAAATTCTATATTTGCTAGATTTTAATGATAAAGGAGTTAAGATGGTTGCAATCACTGGTCCTGCAGGGATTGGTAAGACTACCATTGCAAAAGCTTTGCTAAGTCAACACTCTAACAGGTTTCAGCTTACTTGTTTTGTGGATAACCTTAGGGAAAACAATCATAGTGGTCTTGATAAGTTGCCTTTGCAAGAAAGTTTTCTTTCAAAGGTTTTAAACCAGGATGGTATTAGGATACACCATTCCAGTGTGATAGAAGAAAGGCTATGCGATCAGAGAGTACTCATCATTCTTGATGATGTGAACAATATAATGCAATTAGAAGCGTTAGCAAATGAAACTACATGGTTTGGTCCTGGAAGTAGGATTATAGTAACCACAGAAAACAAAGAGCTTTTGCGGCAACATGGTATCAACAATACGTACCATGTGCGGATTCCATCCGATGTAGAAGCTGTCGAGATCTTATGTAAAAATGCTTTTAGAAAACGCCATCCACATAGTGGTTTTAAAGAGCAGGCTAAAAGAGTAACAGAGCTTTGTGGTAATCTTCCATTGGGTCTCCGTGTGGTGGGTTCATTTCTACGCGGGAAGAATGTGAATGAGTGGGAAGAAGAAATATGCAGGCTAGAAACTATTTTTGATCATCCAGATATCGAGAAAGTACTAAGAGTTGGCTTTGAGAGTTTACATGAGAATGAAAAATCTCTATTTCTCCACATTGCAGTCTTCTTTAACTATAAAGATGGTGCTCTTGTGAATGCCATGTTCGCTGACAGTAACAATAACTTGGATATCAAACCCGTGTTGAAGATCCTAGTCAACAGATCTCTCATATCAAAATCTACCAAAGGAGAAATAGTGATGCACAAGTTACTACAACAAATGGGCACAAAAATCGTTCATGAAGAAAAACCTTGGAAACGCCGGATCTTAATAGATGCTCCAGATATTTGTGATGTTCTTGAAAATGCCGAAGTAAGTTCTTTCTCTTGTAATTGTTAAATTTCTGTGTTCAACAGTTTATATTTAAAACTAAGCAATATTTGGTGATCAAGATAAGAAAATCCCACCTATCGTACTAACAATATCTTTTTATTTGGAATACTGGTTTAGGGAGGTACTAGTAGACAAGTTTCTGGCATATTATTTGATACATCGGGAATCGAAGAACTATTTATAAGCAAAAAAGCTTTTAAAAGAATGTCGAATCTTCGGTTCCTCAGTGTTTACAAAAGTAAAGATGATGGGAATGATAGAATGCATATACCAGAGGGGATGGAATTTCCACGTCGCCTTAGGTTACTAGATTGGGAAGCATATCCAAGCAAGTATCTTCCTTCTACATTTAGTCCTGAATATCTTGTTGAACTCAATATGTCAAATAGCAAACTCGAGAAGCTATGGGAAGGAACTCAGGTTAGACTTGTATTTTATGTATATGAACATTTATAGTTTCTATGATGTTCTTTCTCTCTTTTCTCTTCTCTTTACTTATTGTGATGTTTTCTTACATATTCAGCCACTTAAGAATCTCAAAAAGATTGATTTAGAAGGATCCTCCGACTTGAAGGAACTCCCGGATCTTTCAAATGCTACTAATCTTGAGACATTGGAACTAAGTTTTTGCGAGAGTTTGGTAGAGATTCCATCCTCGTTTTCGCGTCTTCATAAACTACAGAAGTTGAAGATGGCAAACTGCATAAACCTACAAGTCATTCCAGCTGACATGAACTTGGCATCCCTTGAACAAGTCAATATGGAAAGATGCTTTAAACTGAGAACATTCCCAATAATGTCGACGAACATCAAACATATGGATATATCAGAAACAGCCGTAGAAGACGTGCCAGCATCAATTAGTCTTTGCTCTCAACTTATTCATCTTTTCATAAGAGACAATGGAAAGCTCAAGGGAATAACACATCTTCCTCCGAATGTTCTATGGATAGATCTCAGCTATTCGCGTATCGAAAAGATTCCAGATTGCATGAAAGCTTTTCATCAGCTACATGAACTTAATCTATCTGGCTGCAAAAGACTCACATCATTACCAGCGCTTCCTGGTTCACTAAACAACCTAAACGCCGACTATTGCGAATCACTAGAGACCGTATTTAGCAATTTAAATCGCACTCCAGATGCTATGCTTAGTTTCATCAACTGCTTAAAATTAGGCCAACAAGCCCGACGTGCAATTATCCGAGGATCGTGTTTCCGCGGAAGCGTGCTCTTACCGGGAAGACAAGTACCTGCGGAGTTCGATCACCGAGCCAGAGGCAAGTTCAATCACCGAACCAGAGTAACTTCTTTAACAATTCCTATTTCTGGTTTCACCAGATTTATGGTTTGCCTCGTGATTTCACCTTACCATCATATCAGAGAATATAGCGTTTCACAACTATTGTGTTGTCGCGTACGCAAAAATGCTTTATACGCCACTGACAAAGAGTTCTACATGGGCGATGTCTCTGAATATCGAACGGATCATCTATTTATATTTCACTCTCGCTTGCTTGAAGAATATATCAATCCCTCGGAAGTTACGAGAGAGATAGAGTTAGAATTCTTTAGCCAAGCACACGTTTTCGACATTGTTGAGTGTGGTACTAAGATCTGGACTCAAGGGAGCTATGAATCTGAATTAGAACAAGTGTTTGAAGAAGAAGACATCGAGTTTGAAACATGCGAAGAAGAAGCCTTTGTTGTTGAAGAAACTAATATCGAAGATGAGCTTACAAATGGAGTAATCTGTGACTCCAACGAAGAAGAAAAGCACACATATTGTTGGAGTTGGCTCTTCCTCTGCTTCGGGAAGAAGACGATAGAATCCGGAAGAAGCTGATGACGTGGCTATTCTCCGATTCACGTGACCCGGAAAAAAACATTTGGGCTTATTATGGGCCAAGAATTAGACTTTTTTTTTTTTTTTTTTTTTACCAAAACAGTTACTCCGTACTAACTAACTCATTGAGCCAAAACCAATGAAAATATTTACATCGACACTCTGCAAATCAATCAAAAGATGAGAATATGTTTCCATGTCCATTGAATATATGTTTCAATCAAAAGATGAGAGAATCAATCATATTTTTCTCAATATTACAATTTTTCCATGTGCAGTGTTAGTAAGTGAAGAATGAATGTATGTTGAAATTACCAACATTGAAATTTTTGATTAAGATAAAGCGTGGTTTTTAACGCCCAAGAACCACAGATTGTGTCATCACATTGACAGTGATCAAATCCTTAGTCTGTGATTCGTTATCTCTCGTGTGCACTGCAAATGTGGGTTGTTTTGGTGATGGAAGATCTGATGTTGTGGTGAGCATAGACATCAACTCAAATGTGTTTGGTCTATCTACAGGTTGGTGTTGAACACAAAGCAGACCAATCTGAACACATCTCCCAACTTGTAATGGGGAACACGAATCAGCAACATCTTTATCCAAAAAATCAACTCCTCCATTTTCACACCAAGATTCCCACGCCTGTTTTGGATTCGAAACAAGCAAATATAAAAGCAAGAAACGTTTTAAAACGGACAGTGAAATCTCTGCACTTGATGGAGATGAAGATTCTAAACCTAAATTCTTACTTACATATGCAAGAAGGCTTTTGTACTCTTCATCACTGCTAAACCTCGAGATCTTTGCTCCGCTGATAATTTCTAACAAAAGAACTCCGAAGCTGTAAGTGTCGGACTTCTCTGAGAAAATCCCAGTCCATGCATACTCAGGAGACATATATCCTCTGCACAAATAGTTTCCCAAGTTAAATATTCATTAGACCTATAAATCCTAGTTTAAGCATTTTTTCAAAGAATGGTTCTTACAGAGTTCCTACAACCCTGCGAGTGTTTTCTTGATAATGGGTTCCTTGATACATCCGAGCCAATCCAAAATCTGATATTTTCGGATTCATTTTTTCGTCGAGAAGAATATTGCTAACCTTTAGATCTCGGTGAATAACCCTGAGGCATGAGTCACGGTGGAGATAAAGAAGTCCACGCGCAATGCCTTGAATGATTTCAAATCTCTTTGGCCAATCAATTTCGAGCCTTTTTCTTGAATCTAAGCAATAACACGGGTTTAAAAAAACTATCAGATAAAACAGTTCCATATAGAAAAAAAAAAAACCTGCTGATAGAACAGGACAAAGGCAAGAAGGGACTGACCAAAGATAAAAGTATCAAGACTTTTGTTCACCATGAACTCATAAACCAATAGTCTCTCTTCTCCTTCGATGCAGCATCCCAAAATCCTAACTAAGTTTCTGTGTTGGAGTTTTGAGATGAGTACTATTTCATTCATGAACTCCTCTTTGCCCTGTCCAGAGCTGCTAGCAAGACGTTTTACTGCAATTTCTTTCCCATCTTTCAGCTTTCCCTGAGACACGGATAGCACAAGGTCATCTCGGGAGCATAAACAGAGAATAGAACAGAGCAAATAAGTTAAAAATTCTCTGACCTTGTAAACTGAACCAAATCCACCTTGTCCAAGTTTATTTGAGAGACTGAAATTATTGGTGGCAGTTTCAATGGTATTCATCTCAAAGAAACATAATCCTGGAACATCTTCTGGTTTCAGATCATTCTTCCATGCACCTTTTGAAGCAATCTTTGATATAATAACTGAAGAGTTTCAAGAATTCTTGTGTTAGTGGTCAACATCTAGTTATTTAACCATTAAGACCATCACATCAAGCTAATGCTCAAACTGAGCATATTACAAATTTCTCAAGCATGCCAAACCCAATATATAAAGATTTAGTGGAAATTTTCCTTTTGCTTTTATAATACTCATCAATCATTCGAAACAAACGTAGCAGAACCTATATCAAACAAATAGATAGATAACAACAAGAGATCGATATAGAGATACTAAGGTCATCAATGTTTTACCATTATGTTTAACTCTGTATCTCCAGAATCCAAACGCAGTAAAAGCCAATATCACAAAAAGGGAAAGGCTGACAATACTAGCAGTAATGGTCTTATTGAGCTTGTTTCCACCTTGAGATATGTAAAGACAAAACAAACAAATAAACCTGTGTTGATAAGTGAAAATGAAGACAAATTTGTAAATGACAAAGCATACCAATTTCCGAACGAGCAAGACGTATGGAAAGAAGCTCTCCTCCCGTAGAGAATTGCACTACATCCATTAGCTCCTGGTTCCATATTAAGCACCCTATTCCATGAATATAAGCAAAGGCCAAGCAAGAACAATTGTTGAGGCAACTTTGGTAGCATTCTTCTGTATTCCCCACGTACACAAATTCGTAAAAATCTGGAGGTTTTATGTTGTCAACAGGATGGAATATGTTTACATCTTTTCCAGTAGAGTTTCCTTGACAAAGTAGTTGCGTACGCCTCACACAACCACCAGTCCAATTTCCTCTGTTCCATTCCTCACTGTATTGTGGTACAAAGCCTTCAAAGCATTTACACTTTAGAGGAATGGACATTACACATAACCCAAAAGGTCCACATACACCATAATAGTCACATGGGTTACTTGGAAGCTCGAAGTCCAATACCCAGTCCGTGCCATTATACTGAGAAGTCTTCAGTGATCCTTCTGATGTTAATACTAGTTTTTGCTGCGTGATGTTTCTTTGTAAATAATAGAAATATCCTGACCCGTTTGCATCCTGCTGAATACTAAATGGATCTCGGTATGATTCTTCCGTTAGTGGTACGCCAGCGAACTTTGTTTCAGCCCATGGACCGCTTCTCCAATAAGGCTCCGAGCCTCTCATTATAAACCCTTGTGATGGCACTTGAGGTGTAATCTGACCCACAAATTCACCAGGAGATGGATCAGTGTAACTTTTCCAAGAAGTCAACACCCGCTTCTCACCAGTAGCGAGGTTATACATCAGAGAGGAGGAAGGTAGCATAGTATCACCAAGATGATCAAAGCTTTGCCATAGAGCTCTCCCGGAAACATTTTCTATGACAAAAAGGTTTCCACTGTCTGAAAGCTCTGCATGAGACCCATTAGGTGCAAAAGTTTCTCCAGTGGACCAGATAACACCATGTTTGCCATTAAATAAGGAAAGACTTCCATTGATGTTGATAGCTAGATATGCGGTGGACTCTGTAACGGGCTTTTCTCTATTGGCCACCCACACAACCACCTGAGGAATGATATCCTTGAACCAGATTCCAAGATACAAATTTTGGGAGTTATTAGGACTGAAGAACCCTAATTCAAAAACTTTATTAGAGGAGCTGAGAGTTTCTCCTATTGACAAAGGACTCTCTGTTGTTATATCTGCATAGCTAAAACTTAAGAGCATGGTAAACAAGAGCAAGCACGCAAAGAAAAACCTCATCTTCCACATGTGTGTTCTTGTGTCTCCAAGAACGATTCCTTCAGAAGGGAACATGTAAACACGAGAAAGTAATCCAGGAAAACAAGCTCAAGGACTTGTGAGAATTATTCTCAAACACCTCTCTACAATGTTGACCACAGTGCACCCATATTCCAAGATTATGCATTATTTATTCACAATCAACTTAAACATTGTTTTTTATAATACAGATTATGTTTACCACTTGGCTCTAAAGAATTCAAACCATTGACCCAATCAACCATGCGACTGTTGACCTTATATTGAAACATTGTGTTATTTTCATGTCCTTCTCAACTCGTTGAGCCCATAACCAATGAAAATTAGGCATAACCAATATAAGAATTGTACCACTTGCCTTTCACAATCTGACCCTATTGTATCTTGTTTTAAATATTGGTCCCTATTCTATCATTGTGTTCCAAGATAGATACAAGGGTCATGGTCACTTACGTAAACACAAAAAAAAGTTATGGTTGCTTCTTTAGAATTCGCATTCCCGTCAATAATAGAACCGCATAAATAACATTCCATCAAAGAGCTGTCTAGCAATTTTCAGAGATCCGCATGTTGAGTGCATTTTCAACCAAGTCATTGGAGTCATTCACAAGAGATCCTAAACGCCTTGTCAAAGATCCTAAATCAAAGACAGAGGACAAAAACAGAAACAATGGTGATAAAACCAGGCTTCAGATTCTCCTCACACATTCTACAAATCATTGTAAAATTTATCGTGAAATCATAAACACAATAAATCTCATTTGTATTATACCAATTGTATGTTTAGATAAAACAAAGATAAAAATCATCTTACCTAAATCCATTTGTTTTGATATGTTTCGGAAAGTTTCGATGGAAGAGAGAAGGGAGAGAATTCTCGAGAGAGAGAGAGTTTATTTTCCAAAAGCTTACCCACTTAATTATTCTATTGATGGGATATAGAATATATACTGTATTTTATGTTCGGGTTGCTCAGGGGACCATAACCCTCTATTATTAGAGATAATTCATAATTCAGTCCGTCATTGAATTAAGAATTACTAAGTGTATCCACACATTAATATTTCATAATACTTAGGCTCATAGCTTTTTACTGTATTACAAATTGACTATTACAAAATAGGCTAATTAATTAATGACCCCATGACATTAATATTTTAACATATGTGACCCTAATAAATTATCTAACAATCTCCCACTGGGTCATATATGTACTTGAAAATGTGATAGACTTTATGAGCTCTATATGCCATTAATTCCAAGAGCATAAAACAATCTCGTC